>JAIUZE010067051.1:0-26524 GCA_022085475.1 Heliosperma pusillum
AGTCGAGTTTTGAATTTGTTACGAGATTTACGATGAGTCGGGAATAGTTAAATGACGTTCGGTTAAAACCGTAAAAGTTATTCTTTCAATTCCGAATAAATTCAAAATAATTATATTAAATTATGATAAATCTTAATAAATCTAAATAAAATAAATCAAAAATATTATTTTTTTAAATAAAATTTCGGTCTTCAAACTTATGAGGCGAGTCGGGAAAAAGTCAACGGAAGTCAAAGTCGACTTAAAAGTCGAGAAAAGTCAAAGATGACTTAAAAGTCAAGAAAAGTTTAGGACGACTTAAAAGTCAAGAAAAGTCAATGACGACTTTTAAAAAGTCAAGGAAAAGTCAAAGACGACTTAAAAGTCAAGAAAAGTCAAAGATGACTAAAAACGGTCTTTTCATGAAATCCCTCAGAAATTCCAAATACGAACGCGGAATTTCAAAATAAGACTCGGAACAAAATTTCCTATTTTAAAAACTTAAGTTCTACTGAAAAGTGTTCGTAAATATTTTTACTAGAAAAATCGGGTACTTTTCGGGTTGTTACATAAGCTGTCACTTCACTTCGAATTTCTGCACTCTCATGTCTAGAACTCAAGTTATGACTATTTAAAGCTGGCCCTTATTTTTGACGGATTCTAAACTTGTTGTTTGGGAATAGGTTTATGTTTCTTATTGATTTGCTTCTTAAACTTTGTCTAATGTTTATGTATTATGTATTGACTATTGTTTATCATTGGAACATCTATCTTGTTTCTCATTTGTTGGAGTATGTGTTCTCCACAATAGTGCGGCACATTATAAATCTTATTAAGGAATATAATTGGGATATTTATTGACTATATATATATATATATGATTAGTCAGTTGATTAACTTAAATCAATAACGGTTGGCTGACTAGAGTTTGACGTTATTGTCGTTTGACGGCAGTGATCAACTGATCCCTTTCGGTCACACCTATAGGATGAAATCCAAATAGTAACTAATTGGTTGTATATGATACAGTTAATTAGTCCATTACATATATTTGATATATACGAGAGTTAATTGTTAGAAATTGAGTTATGAACTCAAATTCGATTAAGTTTTTTTTTCAATTATGCGATAATTGACTAATAAATTTATATCTTATTTTAATATGATTAAATAAGATTAAACTTAGTAATTAATCGTTAAATTACTAAATTAGTTGAGGTTTTGAAATAGAGGTAATTAGTTAATTATATTTACAAGGAGTTGTAAAATAAATTAACTAAGCATTGTGGGACCCATTATATATTGATATAACACAAATTCTCATTTAAGACCGTCGCATATGCGACGGGTTAAGTGTAACCTCTTGAGCTAGTTTTTTGATGATGACATGCCTAATTAATATATTCTTCTTAGTTAAGTTTTCAAGAAATTATGAATCTCCAAGCAAGACTAATCTCCAAGCAAGAGTAGATGAAGTGTTGAAATGCCCAAGAAGAATCGAGTTGTAAAGAGTCGTCTATTGTAAAGGTAGAAGAGTATGGTACTTACAAATGCAACAGTCTTGGCAACCGTTACCTCACATGTTCAGTGTAACAGTGAGGACGACTGTTGCACATGTCTGAAACTTTTCAAAGACTTTCTAAAACAAAATCTTCCTGCTGTTTTGAAAAGTTACTTGAACCTTCCTTTAAATGATTTTGAACGTGATTTGAAAATGATAAGAAGGAATCATTTGAAAGTGTTTTTCCTCATTTGCACAAACAAACTTTTTCTCAAAAAGAAAAGCAATGCTTGGCTTGTTCCCAAATGAGTTTGTCATCTTATGACTTTCACCCAAGGGTAAAATGTTTCCTGCATCTTGAGCAGCCCACTTCTCTAAGACATTTTGTCACTTGTGAAAGCTTTATGCAGGACATTCACTTTGCCCACATGCTTGAGAGTGGACTTTCTCAAGGCTCTCCTTTAATCTTTTCAAATCACTTCCTCCTCTATAAATAGAGAGAACACCTCTCTCATTTCTTCAAGACTTTCCAGAGAAATCAAAACTCACTTCATTGCAAATTGTTTTCAAAGGTTTTAAGCTTTTAATCTTGGCAAAATTTCTTCAAAGTCTTCAAAATTCTCAGACATGACAACTGTTGCGTTAAGTATTGTATTCTTCTATCTAGAATAGTTAGATCTTAATGAATTCGCCTTCGTTCTTTCCACAAGAACAAAATCAGGGAATTTGATCTTGTAACTTTCTTAGATGAAGAGTCGAGTTTGAGACGGAGTAGTCTTGAACTCATTTCACAACCGGAGTAGGTTGTTGGTCCTTTTTATTGTAAGGGTCTTAGGTAGTCGGAGTAGATTACTTAAATGAATCAATAAGAAGAAGATTGGACGTAGGCCTTTGAAGTGGCTGAACCAATTCAAATCTCCTGTGTTAATTTCTTGTTTGCTTAATTTTCGCTGCACTTTTCTTTACTCGTTTGTTTCGCATTTCTGCCCAGTGCAACAGTCTCGAATACTGTTAATTCCGTGTTGTAGCCTTTACTTCATCTGCTAAAACGAACAAGTAACAGTCAGACTCACTGTGACAGTCACTTTACAGCAACTTTCTAATTTAGCATACACTCTTGATAACCTTGTTTATTCAGTGTATCCATTTGTTCTTCTCAACAACAATCAACTTTCTTTAAACAATAAAGATTAAGTTGAAATTTTTAAAGTGGTACCTAATTCACCCTCTCCCCCTCTTAGGTACTTGGAATCCAAACCCTTCATAACCACTTATTGATAAATAGTGACCATTTATTAGTAAACAGTAACCATCTTTTATGACTTGAAAATGACATTTTTTATCAAAGTGGTCACTATTTAACAAAAAGTGGTCACATTTTGCTAAAGAGTGGGGAATGTGACCGTCGCATAGTAGACTTACTCTTGATATAATGGTAAAATATCACTTAAAATGTTAAGTACATATTATTTATTTATTTGTGTCATATAATTGTTATATGATCAAATTAACACTTAATTATATAAGATAAGTAAGCATATGATTAATAAGTATTTGTGGGACAAATATACAAAATCAAAATAGACCAAATAAGGCCACATGTGGCCTGTCAAGTAGTAGTAGTGTAGGTGATGATGGTTGCTTTTGTTCATGCTCACAAGTCACATGAGATTATGACATGAATAGTAACCTAAAATCATTTCACTCAACACTACACTAAACCACTTTGCATGTGAATTAAAATAAGCAAATTAAGTCCCTTGTGAGGGCTTCATAACCGGCCATATTGCCTATAAAAGGGCAATATGGTTGTTCATTTCATTTGATCATTCTTGCTTATTTTCTCATACTTCTCTCTAAAATTCATGCTCTCACTAAAACTCTCCTAATACTAATATTTACTAAGTATTACTAGTGTAGTAATATATACTAATATTCGTAGTATTTTATCTATCTTATTATCTAGTTAATAATAAGGTTAGATTATTTGGTATCATCTTGGTACAACTTAAAGGAGGTCTTCTACTTTGGAGATTGTTCTTGTTCATCCTTATTTATAGCTCAAGAACAACAAGAAGGAGTTCTTGTTGTGCCCATTTAATTTCCATATTAATGTGAGGAAAAATCTTCTTTTATATAAATGTCTTTATATTTGCATGCATGTTACATAAATCATTAAATACAGATTAACAAGTAATTTAGTAACTAATTAGAGGAGTCTAATTAAGGTCTATGGACTTTCATCATTCACATGTTTAATTAAGGTTCTTGGGTGATTCTCTCATGTATATTCTTGTGCGCCATGTGATCGGTTGAATCATGTTTGTTTGGTTGAGTCAAAATCTCATCTTTATGTACCCTTATTACTTATTGGACTTATGTTCAATATTAGTGTGAGTACATCCCCATGTGTTTGTTTGCATATGGTAGTGTGTGTGTGACAACGTTGTTAGAAGGCGAACACGCGGTTTTTATCGACCCGGACGTTAAATGTTGCACATGTGCGAGGTGGTGTCATTGTGCATTTTGTGCAAGCTTGAATTCCTTTTTACACTCATTCGGACCTTTAATTACGGTATGTATGCCATGTTGCCGTAATAAGGTTGTTCTTACGCCTTCTTCCGGATGTTTGGTTATGGTATGTGTGCCATGTTGTTGGATTTAGGTTACTCGGCCTTTGTTTACGGTATGTGTGACATGTATCAAGTCTCGAAAGCGAAATGTTCATCACTTATCAAATCGAGAAACTTTCATCACGAGAGTCCGAGCAAGTTTAGACTAGGACCGCCTAGTTCGATAGACGGTTTACCGAAAGGATTGAGTCTTGTCTTTCATGCTAAGTGCCGATACTTTGTATATTTCATTTACCGCGAGAGTGTGTCTAAAATTGTTTGGATGACGTGTTTTGTGCCCCCCCCCCCTTTGAGTCTTTGAGCCTATGGACACTAGAGGGTGAGATGCAAGCCACCTAATATCGATATGATCAGCGAGATTGATGTTCTATTTGTACTTGTGGTGAGATGCAAGCCTATGGACACTAGAGGACACTTTCTTAGATGAAGAGTCGAGTTTGAGACGGAGTAGTCTTGAACTCATTTGGCAACCGGAGTAGGTTGTTGGTCCTTTTTATTGTAAGGGTCTTAGGTAGTCGGAGTAGATTACTTAATTGAATCAATAAGAAGAAGATTGGACGTAGGCCTTTGAAGTGGCTGAACCAATTCAAATCTCCTGTGTTAATTTCTTGTTTGCTTAATTTCCGCTGTACTTTTCTTTACTCGTTTGTTTCGCATTTCTGTCCAGTGCAACAGTCTCGAATACTGTTACTTTCGTGTTGTAGCCTTTACTTCATCTGCTAAAACGAACAAGTAACACTCAGACTCACTGTGACAGTCACTTTACAACAACTTTCTAATTTAGCATACACTCTTCATAACCTTGTTCATTCAGTGTATCCATTTGTTCTTCTCAACAACAATCAACTTTCTTCAAAACAATAAAGATTAAGTTGAAATTTTTAAAGTGGTACCTAATTCACCCCCTCCCCCTCTTAGGTACTTGGAATCCAAACCCTTCAATTGGTATCAGAGCCTCGTGCTCTTGATCGAGGCTAATCGCCTTTGAGTTTGATTCTAGGCCTATGGATTCCTCAAAACACTCCAAGATCCCGGTCTTTACCGGTGAGAATTTTGGATGGTGGAAACTCAAAATGGAACACTACATCAAAAGTATTGATTACCAATGTTGGAAAATCATCAAAGATGGACCACTCATTATTGAAGATAAGGACATGATGACGGGATATTCTACGGTCAAACTCGAAAGAGATTACAATGAAAATGATTTTAAATTGGCCGAGAAAAATTCCAAAGCCATGACTATTCTTCAAAGATGTGTTGGTGAGGAGGAAGTGAGTCGTATATCCGGTTGTACGACGGCTAAACAAATATGGGATGTCCTTGAACTCGCACACGAGGGAACCATACAAGTTAAGAAACAACGTATAGACCTTCTCAAAAAAAAAATATGAGATGTTCCATATGTTGAAGGATGAGTCCATCAGTAGTTTAGCCTCTCGCTTTTCTAGCATTATTAATGAGCTTAAAAGTCTAGGAAGAACTTTCGAGTCCGAGGACATCATTCGAAAAATTCTTCGTAGTCTTACTGCTAAGTGGCAACCAAAAGTCACCGCGATTGAAGAGGCTAGAGACCTAACCACATTAACCTTTCAGGAACTAATGGGGTCCCTAATTGCACATGAGTTAAATCTCGACAATGCTCCTAGTGAGACCTCAAAGGGAAAAGGACTTGCTCTTAAATCCACCTCAAGTGATGAGGAAGGAGAAGAGGAAGATGAATTTGCCATGTTCTCAAGAAACCTTGTTAGGATGGTCAATAGCCAAGGATTCAAAAATTTCAAGGTGAACCATGCTAGAAAACAATTTCCTAAGAGACGACCGAGTTCCGCTATGGGGTGTTTCAAATGTGGTGACAAAGGTCACCTAATTAAAGAATGCCCAAAATGGAATGACATCAAATCTAAGGATAGAAGAGACACGGCCAAAAGAGAACTCAAGCATAAGGTCATGTCCGCCATTTGGGGCATGCCTGACTCCGAGGACGATGAACCCATCGAGGAGCAACTAGATGCTAAAATGTGTTTGACAAACAATCTCAAAAATAAAACACATAAACTTGCTAGGAGTGAGTCTCTTAGGTGTCTTATGGCACATCCGGATGAATCCAATTCCGAGTCCGACAATGAGGTAAAATATCTTAAGGCTAAGGTTAGAACTTATTCGAAAGACAAGGTGTGTAAGTTGCTTGATAAATTGTTTGACAAGTGTCGTAACCAAACCGAGAAACTTGATGTCATGCAAGATCAAATAGAGGAGATTGCTCAAGAAAACGTTCTTCTAAAACAGGAATTGAATGATACAGACACAGTGACTGTTACCTCTGAAGTTGAGACTGAATTTAAGAGATTAAGGAAATTAAACAAAAACCTGACTAATGAACTTGATTTCCTTAAAACCTCTAGCTCTAGCTCTACCCCCTCTGATCTTGAAGAGATTAACACCTCCTTAGTCTTCCAAATTTCAAAAATTTCAAAGGAGCGTGATGATCTCATCAAAGATCTTGAGATGTCTAAAACTGAAATAGTCGACCTTGAAGAAGAAGTTGAAAGTCTGAAAGTCACAGTCCCTCTGTCTGTTGCCTCTGACATTGAAAAGCAAAACTCTTCCTCTCATGATCTTGTCAAAACCTTAACCACTGAGAATGATCGACTCAAGGTCGATCTTAATGCCTTCAAAGGGGAAATTAGAATCCTTCATGAAAAATTTGTTAAGATGCAACATGACAATCACAAGAATTGCTCCTCCGACCCTAAAGTCACTCAATTGAACTTTTGCATCTCCAACTTTAAGATTGACATTGAACAAAAAATCAACACCATCATTGACTTAAAATCTAAGTTTGTTGTGATGAAAAATGATCTGGACATTTCTAAGGAAAAGAACAAGTTGCTTTTGGCTAAAATTGAGAAACTTGGCAAGGATATTAATGAAGCTAAACATGTGTCTAAAAAATGGGAAGGATTACAAAATGTTTTGAATTTTCTCACTAGTCAATGCAAGAGGTGTCATAGAGTGGCTGGTCTCGGTTTTAAATGGAATAGTCAGTCGCACTGTTACATTCAGAAACCAGATCCTAGCAAAACTGACTTCCGAAGAAGAAAGTATGTCGGTCTTCCCGAATACATCATTCGCAACTATTGTGGAAAAACTGGTCATGTCTTTAATGCTTGCAAAAAGAGACATAATGACATTGAAAGAAACATAAAAGTTGTAAAGCAAATATGGATTCGGAAAGATCTCCTTAGACAAGTTGGTTGCAAGAAGGGACCCAAAATGATTTGGGTTCCTAAACTTAAAGTCTAATCTCTTGTAGGGCTTGGTGAGAGGTGGCCGCAATTGGTACTTGGATAGCGGATGTTCTCGTCACATGACGGGAGACAAAAGCTAATTTCTCTCACTTGAAGCTTATGATGGTGGCACGGTAACGTTTGGTGACAACAAGAAAGGTGAAGTAATAGGCATTGGGAAGGTTGGTAAGTCATCGTTACTTTGTGTCGACAATGTGCGGCTTGTCAAAGGTTAGAAGCATAATCTCCTTAGCATTTCTCAATTATGTGACCGAGGTAACTTGGTCGAATTTAGTGCTAGTCTTTGTCGAATCATTGATGCCACAACCCACGAGGTAATACTTGAAGGTAGACGAGTGAAAGACGTCTGCCTAACCGATTTAAACACTTTATCCTGACATACTATGTCTTGTATGAGTGTAATGAAAAATGATCCTTGGTTGTGGCATAAACGATTTGGACATGTAAGTACTAAGACTCTCAATACTCTCAAGAGACTTGACTTGGTTGAAGGATTTCCTAACATAAAATTTGATCTTGATAAATTTGTGATGAATGTGCTAAATGCAAACATGTTAGAAGTTCCTTCAAATCGAAAAAGGTTGTGAGTACCTCTCGTCCACTACAACTCTTGCACATTGATCTATGTGGACCCATGAGAACCCGTAGTAGAGGAGGGAGTCGCTATGTGTGTGTCATTGTTGATGATTACAGTAGATTTCTTTGGGCATTGTTCTTGAGTTCCAAAGATGAGGCATTTGATGAGTTTTTAATTTGGTTGAAAAAGATTCAAAACAAACTTGATTTAAAACTTGTTTCAATTCGAACCGATCATGGAACCGAATTTGAAAACTCATCATTTGGTGCTTATTGTGATGACAATGGTGTTGATCATAATTTCTCCGCCCCAAGAACTCCTCAACAAAATGGCGTGTTGAACGCATGAATAGAACTCTTGAAGGCATGGCTAGAACCATGTTATTGTGTAGTAAGCTTCCTCGAAACTTTTGGGCCGAAGCGGTAAACACCGCTTGCTATATTCACAATCGAGTCATGGTAAGAAGTCTACTCAATAAAACACCATATGAATTACTACGTGGAAGAAAACCCAACATTTCATACTTTAGATGCTTTGGTAGCAAATGTTTTGTTCACAACAATGGTAAAAACAATTTGGGTAAATTCGATCCACGTAGTGATGAAGCGGTTTTTATTGGTTATTCCAATCATAGCAAGGCCTATAAAGTTTACAACAAGAGGACTATGTTGATTGAGGAAAGTGTACACGTCATTTTTGATGAATCTAGTCTCTTTGAGCAGGCACAAATTGATGAGGAAGATGATGAATTCGAGATTGGGCTTGTGCGAGAAGACTTTGTGTTTAATCAAGAAGAAGCCTTGAACAATTCGTATATCATTGATCAGCAACAGACACAGAGACTGTTACCTGCTACAGACAGCATCAACTCAGGGGGAATCAACAGTAACTCTGCTAATGCTTCTCCCTCCCAGACTTTAACAGTCCCTCTGACTGTTGAACAGGGAGAGTCCTCCAACTCTGATGAAGGACCAACATCCGACCAGGAAGTAACAGTCACTCTGACTGTTGCTGCTGAAAGAGAAGAAGCCCCCTTTGTGCCAAAGAAGTGGAAACATTAAAACTCACATCCTTTGTCAAATCTGACAAGTGACATCAGATCTGGAGTAAGAACAAGAGCGTCTCTCAACAACTTCTGTGCACACAACGCATTTCTCTCTCAAATTGAACCTGCCAATGTAACGGTCGCTCTGACTGTTGCGGACTGGGTAATTGCAATGCAAGAAGAACTCAATCAGTTCAAGAGAAATGAGGTATGGCACTTGGTCCCTAGGCCACCTAATCGTACCGTCATTGGTACTAGGTGGGTCTTTCGCAATAAGCTTGATGATTCCGGAGAAGTCGTAAGGAACAAGGCTAGACTAGTGGTGCAAGGTTACAATCAACAAGAGGGTATTGACTATGATGAAACCTATGCACCGATACCTAGACTTGAGGCCATACGATTACTTATTGCTTTTGCGGCTCACAAAGGCATTAAACTCTTCCAAATGGATGTTAAAACCGTTTTTCTAAATGGCTATTTGGAAGAGGATGTCTTTGTTGAGCAACCCCCGGGGTTTTTGGATAATGATTTTCCTAATCACGTTTTCAAGTTGGACAAAGCTCTTTACGGTTTAAAACAAGCACCTCGTGCTTGGTATGATAGATTGTCAAAATTCCTACTTGAAAATGGGTTTAGAAGAGGATCCGTGGACAAAACCATGTTCTTAAAGTCACAGTCCGATGGACTGTTGATTGTGCAAGTATATGTCGATGACATTATTTTTGGTGCTACTAATGAGCTTCTTTGTGTGTATTTTTCAGAATTAATGAAATCGGAATTTGAGATGAGCATGATGGGTGAACTAGGATTCTTTCTTGGACTTCAAATCAAACAAACTAAAGAAGGAATCCTAATTCATCAACAAAAGTATATTAAAGAAATGCTTAAGAAATTCGGGATGACGGATGCTAAATCATACTCTACACCCATGGTATCTACGTCCAAGTTGGACAAAGATGAAAATGGCAAAAATGTAAGTGATAAGGTGTATAGAGGTATGATGGGATCTCTTCTTTACTTAACCGCTAGTCGTCCCGACATTCTCTTTAGCGTTTGTTTATGTGCTCGGTTCCAACCAAATCCGAAAGAATCTCATTTCAAAGCCGTCAAACGAATTCTTCGATATTTGATTGGAACCCAACATCTCCACTTGTGGTATCCGTTGTATTGTCCCCTTGATCTTGTAGGATTTTCCGTTGCCGACTATGCGGGATGTACGGTGGACCGAAAGAGCACCTCCGGGATTGCCACGTTCCTTGGACCTTGTCTCGTTTCATGGGGTTCGAAGAAACAAAATACGGTAGCTCTTTCAACGGCCGAAATCGAATATGTTAGTGCCGCTCATTGTTGCTCACAAATTCTTTGGGTACGACAACAACTTCAAGATTTTGGTATGATTTATGACTCTATTCCTATTATGTGTGATAATACAAGTGCCATAAACATTTCCAAAAATTCCATTCAACACTCTAGGACTAAGCATATTGAGATTCGTCATCATTTTCTTCGTGATCACGTAGAGAAAGAACATATTAAGCTTATTTTTTGCAAAACCGAATATCAAATAGCGGATATTTTTACGAAACCACTAGCAAGAGAACAATTTGAGAAACTTCGGTTACAAATTGGTTTAATTAATTGTATGTGATTAATGTGTGCGTGCGTCTAATCCCTTACATGATTGACGAGAATTGGCATGTAAGTATACTCTTCCTTATTCTAATTCACATGTGTTTCAATTTATCATGATTTTACTGCACATTTTTGTACTTAATTGCATACTCAACACTTGACTATCTCATATTCAAAGTTACTGCCACTTATCCCATTTAACCCTCAAAAATAAAACCCTTCAATGTCATATCAAACTCATCATCCAAAATACCCTTGAATCCACCAATTCCCTTTTTCTTCTTCACTCAATAACCCCATCATTTCCGAGTCACCTTGTGTTCTACAACCACTCCAATCATCAAAACCAAATCTTGTTCAAAATGGCCTCATTGATCCGTAAGAAAGTTCAAACCGACACAAAACGAGCGAATGAAATCTTTCTGGTCTATGCAACAGTCGAAGTGAATGTGACATGCAGACAGGTCTATGCAACGGTCCAAGTGAATGTGACATACAGACTGGTCTATGCAACGGTCCAAGTGAATGTGACATCCAGATACTTATTTGCCAAAGTTAATGCAAAATCAACCTCCATAATATTATGCTCACAAGATGTGCCACTTTGTCCAATATACTCAAGGATCGCAAAAAAAAAAAAAAAAAAGCTAGACTTATG
The DNA here is from genome assembly GCA_022085475.1 of Heliosperma pusillum. Lineage (NCBI taxonomy): Eukaryota > Viridiplantae > Streptophyta > Magnoliopsida > Caryophyllales > Caryophyllaceae > Heliosperma > Heliosperma pusillum. The sequence continues at coordinate 11,337 of JAIUZE010067051.1, forward strand.
GTATTTCGATTTCGATAATGCTTAAGGCCAAAGGATGTTTGGTGCAAGAAAGTGTGGAATCGCAAGGATTGTATGATCACATGAAAATTTAGGGAAAATGATGTTGAAAGTTATTAAAGGGAAGCTAGGGGAGGTAAACTACACCACATCCAAAATGCTTAAAGTGGGCCTTTTATTCAAAGGGATTTGATGTGGGTGGTGGTGAAGACAATGGTGAAGACAATGGTGTAGACAATGGTGTAGACAATGGAGCCGTTCTTTTTGCCTTGACTTGGATGATACCTTTTTGCTTTGGTGGTGTAACATAAAACTTGCCCCTTTTTCAAAACTTGTCTTTCCTTGTTGGTGGTGTAACAATGAATATGTTTTAGCTTTGTTGAATATGTTCTTTTGACTTATCTAGTGCGGATGTTTTGATATCTTGTGCATTTGTGTTCTGTGTCCGGGATGAGTACGTATCATTGCCCCTTTGATGATGTCAAGAGGGGGAAAAGGCTAAACACACACTAGATAAGCATATCATTGATTAACTCTTGCTTGTCGACTTAGTAGAATTATCTTGCTTACTAACTCTCTTGGTTTTGTTTGTCATATGCTTACTACCGTCACTTTACTATATGTGCTATCATTGAAATCATTTGCTTTGGACCGACCTTTTTAGGGGGAACTTATCTTTAGATTTATGTGTTCTTAAGGCTTGTCATCATCAAAGGGGGAATTTGTTGAGCTAGTTTGTTGATGATGACATGCCTAATTAATATATGCTTCTTAGTTAAGTTTTTTGAGGAAATTATGAATCTCCAAGCAAGACTAATCTCCAAGCAAGAGTAGATGAAGAGTTGAAATGCCCAAGAAGAATCGAGTTGTAAAGAGTCGTCTATTGTAAAGGTAGAAGAGTATGGTACTTACAAATGCATTAGTCTTGGCAACCGTTACCTCACATGTTCAGTGTAACAGTGAGGACGATTGTTGCACATGTCTGAAACTTTTCAAAGACTTTCTAAAACAAAATCTTCCTGCTGTTTTGAAAAGTTACTTGAACCTTCCTTGAAATGATTTTGAACGTGATATGAAAATGATAAGAAGGAATCATTTGAAAGTGTTTTTCCTCATTTGCACAAACAAACTTTTTCTCAAAAAGAAAAGCAATGCTTGGCTTGTTCCCAAATGATTTTGTCATCTTATGACTTTCACCCAAGGATAAAATGTTTCCTGCATCTTGAGCAGCCCACTTCTCTGAGACATTTTGTCACTTGTGAAAGCTTTATGCAGGACATTCACTTTGCCCACATGCTTGAGAGTGGACTTTCTCAAGGCTCTCCTTTAATCTTTTCAAATCACTTCCTCCTCTATAAATAAAGAGAACACCTCTCTCATTTCTTCAAGACTTTCCAGAGAAATCAAAACTCACTTCATTGCAAATTGTTTTCAAAGTTTTTAAGCTTTTAATCTTTGCAAAATTTCTTCAAAGTCTTCAAAAGTCTCAGACATGACAACTGTTGCGTTAAGTATTGTATTCTTCTAAGTTCTATCTAGAATAGTTAGATCTTAATGAATTCGCCTTCGTTCTTTCCACAAGAACAAAATCAGGGAATTTGATCTTGTAACTTTCTTAGATGAAGAGTCGAGTTTGAGACGGAGTAGTCTTGAGCTCATTTCGCAACCGGAGTAGGTTGTTGGTCCTTTTTATTGTAAGGGTCTTAGGTAGTCGGAGTAGATTACTTAATTGAATCAATAAGAAGAAGATTGGACGTAGGCCTTTGAAGTGGCTGAACCAATTCAAATCTCCTGTGTTAATTTCTTGTTTCTTAATTTCCGCTGCACTTTTCTTTACTCGTTTGTTTCGCATTTCTGTCCAGTGCAACAGTCTCGAATACTGTTAATTCCGTGTTGTAGTCTTTACTTCATCTGCTAAAACGAACAAGTAACAGTCAGACTCACTGTGACAGTCACTTTACAGCAACTTTCTAACTTAGCATACACTCTTGATCACCTTGTTCATTCAGTGTATCCATTTGTTCTTCTCAACAACAATCAACTTTCTTTAAACAATAAAGATTAAGTTGAAATTTTTAAAGTGGTACCTAATTCACCCCCTCCCCCTCTAAGGTACTTGGAATCCAAACCCTTCATAACCACTTTTTGATAAATAGTGACCATTTATTAGTAAACAGTAACCATCTTTTATGACTTGAAAATGACATTTATTATCAAAGTGGTCACTATTTAACAAAAAGTGGTCACATTTTGCTAAAAAGTGGGGAATGTGACCGTCGCATAGGAGACTTACTCTTGATATAATGGTAAAATATCACTTAAAATGTTAAGTACATATTATTTATTTATTTGTGTCATATAATTGTTATATGATCAAATTAACACTTAATTATATAAGATAATTAAGCATATGATTTATAAGTATTTGTGGGACAAATATCAAAAATCAAAATAGACCAAATAAGGCCACATGTGGCCTGTCAAGTAGTAGTAGTGTAGGTGATGATGGTTGCTTTTGTTCATGCTCACAAGTCACATGAGATTATGACATGAATAGTAACCTAAAATCATTTCACTCAACACTACACTCCACCACTTTGCATGTGAATTAAAATAAGCAAATTAAGTCCCTTGTGAGGGCTTCATAACCGGCCATATTGCCTATAAAAGGGCAATATGGTTGTTCATTTCATTTGATCATTCTTGCTTATTTTCTCATACTTCTCTCTAAAATTCATCCTCTCACTAAAACTCTCCTAATACTAATATTTACTAAGTATTACTAGTGTAGTAATATATACTAATATTAGTAGTATTTTATCTATCTTATTATCTAGTTAATAATAAGGTTAGATTATTTGGTATCATCTTGGTGCAACTTAAAGGAGGTCTTCTACTTTGGAGATTGTTCTTGTTCATCCTTATTTATAGCTCAAGAACAACAAGAAGGAGTTCTTGTTGTGCCCATTTAATATCCATATCAATGTGAGGAAAAATCTTCTTTTATATAAATGTCTTTATATTTGCATGCATGTTACATAAATCATTAAATACAGATTAACAAGTAATTTAGTAACTAATTAGAGGAGTCTAATTAAGGTCTATGGACTTTCATCATTCACATGTTTAATTACGGTTCTTGGGTGATTCTCTCATGTATATTCTTGTGCGCCATGTGATTGGTTGAATCATGTTTGTTTGGTTGAGTCAAAATCTCATCTTTATGTACCCTCATTACTTATTGGACTTATGTTCAATAGTAGTGTGAGTACATCCCCATGTGTTTGTTTGCATATGGTAGTGTGTGTGTGAGACAACGTTGTTAGGAGGCGAACACGCGGTTTTTATCGACCCGGACGTTAAATGTTGCACATGTGCGAGATGGTGTCATTGTGCATTTTGTGCAAGCTTGAATTCCTTTTTACACTCATTCGGACCTTTAATTACGGTATGTATGCCATGTTGCCGAAATAAGGTTGTTCTTAAGCCTTCTTCCGGATGTTTGGTTATGGTATGTGTGCCATGTTGTTGGATTTAGGTTACTCGGCCTTTGTTTACGGTATGTGTGACATGTATCAAGTCTCGAAAGCGAAATGTTCATCACTTATCAAATCGAGAAACGTTCATCACGAGAGTCCGAGCAAGTTTAGACTAGGACCGCCTAGTTCGATAGACGGTTTACCGAAAGGATTGAGTCTTGTCTTTGATGCTTAGTTCCGATACTTTGTATAATTCATTTACCGCGAGAGTGTGTCTAAGATTGTTTGGATGACGTGTTTTGTGCCCCCCCCCCCTCTGAGTCTTTGAGCCTATGGACACTAGAGGGTGAGATGCAAGCCACCTAATATCGATATGATCAGCAAGATTGATGTTCTATTTGTACTTGTGGTGAGATGCGAGCTATGAGTGTGAATGTGACATTAGTAGTCACGTCTCGCGCATTGTATGTTACTTATAAAATGATTTCAAAGGAAATGACTACGGTTTCACCTACATTTATTATATTGTGAGCCTCTTGTTATGTATGTCACATGAGGTTAGTGCTAGCTTAAATTTGTGTTAATATTTGGGGTTGTATGATGGATTGTTTGATTGGACTATCTTATAGGAACATTTTGTTTACCTTTATCAATGGTTGAGTTCACATGTATTGAATATCACTCATTCTCATCTCATGGTGTTTAAGTTCTTCGATTATGTTGAATCATGCTTGAAGAGTTCTTGCTTATGTGTGTTTCATTATAATTTGGCTTGGAGAATTCCGAGTTACTCCCCACTGACCGTGTCATTCATTTTTAATGAATGAACATGTTGCAAGTTGATTTTTTAATTTAGTTTTAACGAGTGAGCTAGCGAGCGTTTTCCTTAGCGAGCGTTGTCCTTACAACGAATAACCTTTTGCGTTGTAGTTTATAATAGCTTTTATTATTTGATTAGTGTATTTATCAAGATATCAGGATCCCTTGCATGCGTTTATTTAAGTTATATTTTGTACAAATATTTATTAACCAAGTTTTGGTCTTTATGACTAGTGACATTCACGGTTTTACTTTCAAAGTTTTAAAATCTCGTATTCCACTACAATACTTGGGTTTATTTTGTTGGAAGATCGTGGGGGTGGCACACACACACACACGTGATGATGATCAGAAAAAATGTGATATCCAATGGACACCGTCAGAATAATGGGGTATGTTCAGGGGATTATTTGATATTTAATGAGTTATAAATATGTATATTTTTAACTCATTTTTAAACCCAAAGGGTATTGTTTTTGATAAATTATTTGTCATTTATGTTTTAATTTAAATGAAATAAAAGTGGTTTTCAAATGATTTTATGATGTTAAGTCTCTATTTGAAAAATCGATTCACGCTATTTGCATTATCGTTTTAAATTTTCGTTTCAAAATGAATTTAAAAGCGAAGGTTTAACTCGATTTTGTAGCTCGATTTTAAAGCAATTTTGGGCTCGATTTGTAATGCACCTCTCGATCCATTTTTCAACCTATTCCTATGCACACTCCCATGCATATCCAAGTTAAACCCATGTTATTCTAACCCATTTTCGAAGAAAAATAAATCCCCCAAACATAGCAGCTAACTCGGCATATTCAACCTCAACCCACAATGTTTGGAGCTCCATTGACCCATGCTCCATGACCCAAACCTGGCACCACAAGGGTCGACTCTACCCTCGACATATCCAACTTGATCTCCAAGCAAGTAATCCCCACAAAAATATCCCCTAATCATACTAAACTCTTAAGACAAATATCACAACTCACTTTCCTAAAATCGATCGATTAACTTTCATACTTTCAGTCGGTTTCCTTGTCCATTAGACTCCAAGTTTGAAATGTTGACGTACAGACCCAATTTTCTTGCATTGTCTTGATATTTATGCTCCATACCTTTGTTCTAATGTTTGTGTGTGATATGTCTTGATATTTATGCTCCATACTCATGTAAGCCTTGTTCGCTTTAAATGGTCGTTGAATCATAATTTTTGAGTTGTGTCAAACTCTCATTCTTTGTGTGCTCTCATTTCTTATAGGACTTAATGTCTAAGTCGTATGAGTACATTTGATATGTTTGTTTGCATGTAGTAGTGTGGATGTGACAAGGTTGCTAGGATGCGTACACATTGCATCGGCCGACCCGACCGTCAAATGTTGCACTCATGCGAAGTGGTGTTTTGTACATTATTTACTATATTGAATTCATTTTACCTCTTTTCGGACTGTTGGTTACGGAATGTGTGTCATGTTGCTAAATTGAGGTTACTTATTTCCCTGAACCGTTGGTTACGATTATGTGTGCCATGTTGCCGGTTTAAGGTTAATCTTCTGCCCTCTGTCAGACCGTTTGTTACATTTATATGTGTTATGTTGTTGACTTAAGGTTAGTCGACCAGTTGTTATGGTTATGTTGCTGACTTGGGTTATCGCTTGTCAAATCAGAAACGTTTATCCTAAGAGTCTGGATCCAGGTTTAGACTGTGACCATATTATGATCGTCGTCTAATCGAGAGGATTCAATATTGTCTCGTCTTGCTCAGTTTCGGATGATTTTCACATTTCATTTACCATGATAGTTGTGTCGTGGATATATTATGTAGATGGTGTGTCTCGTGTCTCCCTTACTTTGTGCCATTTTCGGCTATGTATTGTGGTCACATGGGTTTAGTTGACATTGGTATATATTTTCTTTCCTCTTTCTAAGTCATTGACCTATTGACACTAAAGGGTGGGATCGATGAAAGCCATTTAGTATCAATATGATTGTCGAGATGTGTCTTGCTTAATCTTGATGATTATTGTTACTCCTATTTCTACTGTACTCACATGATTCATATATGTTGAATTATTAGTTCGGGTCAGTCGGATCGGGTTAGTCAAGTTCGGGTCGGGTCAATTCAGGTTTATCAATTTATCGGGTTAGTTCTGGTCGAGTCGGGTCCTTTCGAGTTTCAGGTCTCTTTCGGGTTTGTCGGTCGGGTCATTTTTGGCTTACCGGGTCGGATCATTTCAGGCCGGGTCATTTTTGGGTCAATAGTTATTTTAGGTCGTGTTAGTTTGGGCCGTCTTAATTTGAGTCGGCTTTATTGAGATCCTAATTTAGCCACGTGTCCTAATATAATGTTCAAGATACCCTTTTCTATTTTATTGCATAGAATTATTTTAAGGTATGCTCAATATTAACCTGGTGAAATTAATGTAATAATATTAAAAGAGACTTCAAATTAGCTTGTTCGGGGCACTTCAGATCTTTGAAATTGGGTTGGGTGGTTTCAGGTTGGGTAGCTTCGGGTCGAGTGGTTTCAGGTCTGGTTGTTTTGGGTCGGGTCCGTTACAGATCTAGTATAACTAGGGTCAAGTTTGGATCGGGTCGGGTTAATTCGGGTTTCGGGTTTTATAACTCGGGTTAGTTTCGGGTCTCAGGTCAGCTTTTTCGGGTCGGGACATTCGGGCCTGGTTGATTTTGCCAGGTCTAATTATTACTATGTTATTGTGTTATTGCCTTATGTTATTGAATCAAATTAACTTGCTTATGTTGGAATATGCTTGCAATTATATTGTTCTTGTATATGAGTTTTTAATGTATTATGGATGAGAGAACCTTGAGTTATTTCATACTGACTGTGACATTCATTTTTAATGAATAATTAGGTTTGAAGTTGGGGTATCCACGAATGAGTTAAAGAGCGTTGTACTTATAACGATTGACACTTCATGTTTTAATTAGGACAGTCTTTAGTATCGCATTTGAGTTTTATCAAGGGATCGGGATCCTTGTATTCATTTAATTTATGTTTTTTTTATAAAAGATTTCTTATAGTTATGTTTTGATTTTATGATTCAGTGACTTAGCGGTTGTATTTTTTTAAAATCCTGTATTTATCCGCTGCAATGTTTAGTTTGAGTTTATTTTATTGTATAACCGCGGGGGTTCACAACACCACTTCTTTTTCTGATACTATTTATAATCGAAGAAAATTTTCACGATCTTAATTACAATGCATAATAAAAAATATATATTCATACGGTGTCTTATTTGATTCACCTTTAACAATACAATAACAATCTCAAATTTTAGTTCTTTCCTTTTTCACACTTTCCTTAAAAGAAATTTTCACTATCTTCTTTCAATTATAGTTCTTTCCTTTTTCAAATATTCTCATTTACGAAGGAGATTATCCGTCTTAACCTTTGGACGCGTCAAATACATAGCACATCACATGGCAAATTGACTAGAAAATGCCAATATTTTTATTCTTATTAGTCCCAAGTGGTAATATTTGGCCCAATTTAAGATTTCAGACGAATAGTCCGTCTTAAACAAGACTTACTGTTCCTTTTTGGCCTTGTCCACTTGTTTTTGAAGAGTTTTTTTATAATTGAGTTGTGACAACCCTCGCGAATGCGGAAATATAAAACATACAAGCATGTGAAATAATATGCGGAAATACGGTATTTTAAAAACTTTTATACATGCAAGATAGATAATACGAGGAATGTCAAAATATTACAAACTAAGTACAAAATACAACAAAGAGACGGGGTCTCTTAAAATGTTAGCAAAGAACAAGTGTTTAGCAAAACTAGCTAAAATCGTCTAGAGGTGAAACTTCCAGGGACAACGCCCGCTAGCTCACACCCGAACCAAAAATAGCATAAGCAAAAATTCATCCATGCAAGCAACCTGTTCATTCATGAAAAACATGAACGCCACAGTCAGTGGGGAGTAACTCCGGGTTCTCCCAGCCATATCACATTAAACGTACATAAAAGGAAATACAAAAGTAAAACATGCATATATATAGATATACAAATGAAAGACAATAAGGATAGATAGGCCATACGATATATAATGATAAGAGTATAAGAAGTACAAGTCCGAATCCATCATGTTATACAAAGACTCGGGGAAGACACTCTTAGGCAACCGAATACGCTCACTAGGGCTTGCATCTCACCGTTAGCGGTATAAGTTTGATAAGATTGAGACTCGACAAACAAACCATGCCAAGTCATGCAATGACCATGAATAAATCCATCATGTATCATCCATTTAAACATACCCAATACATAGACGGTGCCCAATCATGCAATGACCATGAATAATATCATGAAATCACGCATTCAAGAACGACGACACAAAGACGACACCTCTCACGGTAAATGAAACGCACTAGGCACCGTGTACATGGCAAGTATGATTAAAAGGCATCCACGGGATAAAACATTTCCCTGAACGCATACACGATAAACATTTCGTATATGTAGAACTAATTTCCTCCTGGTAGGCACGACGATAATAATACGGTCCTAGTCTAAACCTGGCCAGATTCTCGGAATTGAACGTGTTCGATTCGACATGCGTAAAAACATTTCGCATCCAAGACCGGTCAATCACATGACGCCGAGTACCCCAAATTCAGTAGATCAATTCACGAAAGAGGCGGAAAAGAGCACAAGCCTCATAACAAGCGGTACGCTACATGCAAATAACACCACCTCGCAAGTACACAACATTTGACGGCCGGGTCGATCAACGCATAGCGTTCAACTCCCAACAACGTCGTCGTATGCCCACTAAACATGCATTTAAGCAGTAGGATACCTCTCCGTTCCGACATTCCAGCCTTACGAACGGGAAGGTAGCCAAGGGAATGAGATACAAAGCACAAGACAAAATAGTGCTCGAACCGTATCATTTGTAAAAACCGACTCAAAGTGGGGACATAGCAAAAACCGTCACAAAACATGTGATACAAGCGAATGAAATATCATAAATCCAAAACATGAATATTATAAGTCACTACGTAAAATTATACGATAAACGGATCATGCGAACTATTATAAATTACGAGTTTTAGAAATTATATAAGAAAAACACAGCCGTGTTCAAGGCCGGTCAGGAGGCCAGCGGCCAGTACCCCGGCTCGGAGCACAAGACAAAATCCAAAAATCATAGAAAACAGGGCATGTGTTCCAGGCCGGTCGATGGACCGGCGGCCGGTACACCGGCCAGGAGCACCCCTATACAAAAACTCCAAAATTTCCAAAGTTCCTACTGATGTGTTCCCAACCGGTGGGCCGACCGGCGGCCGGTCACCCGGCTGGGAGCACCTCTTCACCTGTGAGCAACATACATCATTCCAATCAATTCCAATTCTCATAATTCACTTCTAATAATTATCAATAATCAATATTCATCGTCAACAATCATCAAATAATAACAATCATGATCCATAACATGAATCCTAAGCTTTCTAATCGTATTCTAAATACGATTTCTAGCATATAAAGCATGTAAAACACGTAAATGATCCCGAGTAACCCTTCACCGTTACCTTTATGCGTCTTCACTACTCGTCAAGCTCCTCTTCAATTAGAAAATAGTCTTTGTCGGGATCTTGGAGGTCACCACCTACAAATAGATCATAAAAGATGAATAAAATTCATCTTGAGAAAGACGGAAAGTTTAAATAGCGAGAAAGACGATGATTTTAATATCAATACGAATAGAGGAAGGTAAGAGGGGAAGAATGAGACGAACTTACGCGAATTTAAGCAAAGAACGAATGAGCTACGATGCTTTTAAGATCGGAAAGATTATGGAGGCAAGGGTTTTGATTTTTGCTTAAGGAAGAAGTAAGGTTTTTGGTGTTTGAGTGAATGAAATAGGTTAATGGAGTGATAAGTGAATATTTGTATGATTTTAACCCCCAGTTTAGCTCGGTTTTGTATGTCATTTGTGCTTTGTTAAGCCATTTTATGAGCTAATATCGTCTTCTAGGCGAATTCATGTGTTCTAACTTGTTTTGTAGGGAAAGTGACGTTTCTACGCCCTTTTTCTATATTCCCGAGCATTTGCCTAGAACCCGATGATTCAAAGAAGAAAGCTTGACCATGTGTAAGGCATTTCAAGAAGGTTCACTAACTTAAGAGAGAGAAGAAGCAAAGACGGTTTCGTAGTTGTCGGAAGACCAATCAATTAGACGGGAGAATTCATCGCTTTACATCAAATCCAAGCAACAAACCCGATTGTATAAGTCAAGGGGGATGTTGTAAGTCAAGTCAAAGCGAAGGAAGATGAAGCGTTAGTCAAGAGCTTCCAGAAGACGACTTACCCGATCGGGTAAGTGTGTACCCGATCGGGTATTTGTGATGCTTCGTGCATTGCGGCTCCTTCATCCTATTTTTGACCTATGTATTTATTGCCCGACCTCTTCTCCACGAAACCCTAATACTATAAATAGATGTGCCAAGCCCCTCATATGAAGATCCATCACACACTCTCATACAATCTATCTCTTACACAATCTTCTTAGTAGTTTTCTCTTTAGTTTTAGTCTTTCTAGTTTAGATTATCTTCTACTTTTGTCTTTTGTTCTTAGTTTATTTCTGTCCATTTCCTATCAAAACATTAGCTTAGTTCAATAAGAATTTCAATCTTTGTATCTACTAGTTGGGTTCAAGAGTTGTAATTCAAAGTACGGTATTTCTATGCGAGGGATTTCTATTATTGTCATCGCTTTCATCGTTGATCGTCACCTAGGTATTCCTAATTTATCCTTCGCTTTATCGTTCTTTATTGTTTTCCATTTGATTGTTATTTTCTATTCGTATCATTTAGATTCATTTTCATGTTGTTATAACCATAGTTTCATTTCTTAGATTGTCGTATAGCGTCCTTGTTATCGCCACATAGAGAGTCTAAATTATTGTCAAAATCAACTAAATATGCCTATCTTAACTTTCATTGTTAATATCATCTTAGTCATAAACATAATCATGAGTGAGTAGTCACCTTTCTAGGGTGTAGGGTAACCATGTTAGATTGATTAAAAGATGATAATTGGATAAAAGAAATTGTGCTTTTAAAACATTGTGTCTATGCATGTTTGGACTTTAACGATAGTTGACGATTCTTGATCAAAATCATTGACTAGTGTGGAATTCTTTTCCAAGGTAGATATACAGGAAATGAATAGACAAAGCGTGACATAGTGGATTAAGACCTAGTAAATCGCACTAAAAGCCTGCTAGACCATCTGATCTATGATTGTAATGACCACACCATTCTTACGAACGCTCAATGTATTATTTGCATATCCTAAATCCAATTTTCATCAATATGTCAATCTACATGTGTGAACCTATTTCCGTAGATGCTTCTCATTATTGTTAATTTATCATTTGCTTTATCGTTTTCATTTCAATTTGTTTTTATTTTGTTTTTTTGCCATTCGTTAGTTTAGACATCACAAAATCCAAAACCCAAAAAATCATTAGATAAAACTCAATTGTGAGACGATTCACAATCCATAGGAAACACCATCTCTCTGAGGACCGACCCCTACTTCCCTAATTACATTAATTTGTTATTAGCCTAGTCTGGGTAATTTATCTTTGTATCGGGCTTGCGACATGCACGATCAGGGAGTATGAGTGGAATATAAGGGAAAAAGTCAATAAAAGTCAAACTCGCCTTAAGACGGGATTCTCATGGAATCTCGAGGAAATTCCAAATACGAACTCGGAAATTCTAAATTCGACTCGGAAAATTAAATTTACGATTAAAACTATAATTCACTGAAAAGTAACCGTAGAATATTTTTACTAGAAAAATAGGGTACATTTCCGGGTGTTACAATCACCCCACCTTTTAAAAAGTTTCGCCCTCGAAACTTGAGGGAAAGAAAAATACCTTACTAGAATAGACTCGGATATTTACTACGCATAGAAGCTTCAGTTTCCCAAGTCTCTTCTTCGACATTAGCACTTCTCCACAAGATTTTCACCAAAGGAACTACTTTACTTCTCAACTTCCTATCTTTACAATCTAGGATGCGGATCGGCTTCTCTTCAAAGGATAAATTCGGTTCAAGTTCGGGCAATTCTGTAACAACCCGAAAAGTACCCAATTTGTCCCGTAAAATATCTTAAGGATACTTTTCAGTCTGTTTAAGTTTTAAAGTGGAATTTATTGTTTCCAGTTGAATTTTGAAATTCCGATTTCGTATTTGGAATTTTTGAGAGATTCCATGAGAATCCCGTTTTTAAGTCAACTTTGACTTTCGTTAACTTTTTCCGACTCGCTTTGTAATTTTGAAGACCGAAATTTTATTTAAAAAAATAATATTTTTAATTTATTTTTATTTAGATTTATTAGAATTTATGATAATTTAATAAAATTATTTTGAATTTATTCGGAATTTATAATAGGGTTTTACGGTTTAAACCCGAGCATCATTTAACTATTCCCGAGTCATCGTAAATCCCGAAACAAACCCGAAACCCGACTTTGGCATGAGTCACACGCCCATGTCATCCTTTTCCACTCACTTGAGATATTTTCATGTTTTTCGATTAAACTAATACGAATATCTAAGATATTTGTTACTTTATCGATCCGTCAACGTAAATTACGCAAATCGCTCAAAAACAGACCCGATTACTACCTAAACCACACGGCTCTCCTACCCTTTAATAGGACTTGATATTTTTCTTTCTTTTGATTACAATAACATAATATCTTGATATTTGATTTAATTAACTTAATATCTAATTAATTACCGTAATATAATTATTAAACCCGAGTCAATTCCGTAACAACAATTTCAAAACCCGACTCATTATTTCTTCTATATGTACACGGCTCACACTCCATCATTACTCACCAACAACTTTTCATTTTACAATAAATCAAATTAAGATCTAATTAACACTTTCTTTAATAAAATCAAAATCGTTCTTGGTGTTCTTGAGCGTTCTTCATCGTTCTTAAGCAAAATCGTCACAAAACATTCGTTACTTGTTCAAATCCGTCCTAACTTATATTTCTAGAATCTCCTCTTCGCTCTCCATCTTCAAGTACGGTTTATTTTCAATTTCGGCAAAATCGTTTTCAACACTTTAATTATGGAAAAATCAAGTTTTATTTCTAATAATGTTTTTCTTGTCATTTCTTATAGGGGAAGATTTTGAAGACGAGTTTGGAGACTCGTATATTTTGGGTGAAGATTAGTAGACGGGTTTATACTTCTTATTTTTGTGGTGCTAATTGGTTTTGCTAGGTAAGGTAACGATTCCGAGTTACTCAACGATTTAATGTTACATATCCTTTGTTTCCTTTGTTTTTGTTCATATTATTGTTATTTATGATTGTTGGTAATAACATGATAAGTAGTAATTATTTGTATGTTGTATGGAATTTTTATGACATGTTTTGGTTCTTGACATATTTGGATGAGTTGTTTAAAATCATGATTTTTGTATGATGATGGTTGAATTGGATGTTTCAAAATGGATGTTGTTAATTAAAAACATGTTAGAATTAATTTTGAATTGTGGTTGTTTGAACCGTGGGGAATGGCCGGAAAAACCAGCCCAAACCGGCCGGTTCAGGCCTGGTTCAGGCCGGTTCAGGCCGGTCCAGCCCGGTCTGGATTTGGTCCGGGTATGGTCCTTGGGTCTTGTGTCGATACTTGTTTGTTTTGTTGTTATTTTGACGGGTTTTAATTATGTTAAGCATGCGGGAAATATTAAGAAACGGTTTTTAGTAAAGTCGATTAAAACAGTCCAAATCAGCCCAAAACAGCCGTGGGCCCAGTCCAGGCCCATGTTAGGTCCGGCCCAAAATCAGCCCATGAGTCACCTTGTTGGACTTGTGACGGTTTTTGAGTTATTGCCATTTTATCGTGTTTTGTAATATTTAGCAAGTGGGAAATGTTAATAAGTAAAATATTTAATTAAAAAGGTTTTTCATAAAATTATTATTTCTCACATGTTAGAAATTATAATACGAGATTATAGTTAAATTTGATATCCTTTAAGTCAAGCGGGTTTTAGTAAGATTTAATAATTCACATGTTAGAAGTTTTAATAAAATAACATGTAATGAATATGATGATTTTTATGTGCAAGTCTATGTGGTAAAGACTCTGTTTCTAGCCGGTTTGACTAAACGGGTTTGGTCAAACTAAGATCTAGTCAGCCCCGTTTTGACTGATGACCCGTCGCAGGACTCGGGTCGGGGATTTGTCTTCAGGTAAGGTTTTATTTAATGAATGAATGAATGAGCCTTAGTAGATATGAGGCGATATGATATTTGAATATGATTTATGTGCAATTAGTCACATGATAGGAAGTTTTTCCCGTGACTGTTTGATTATATGATATATGTCGTGTTGAATAAGTACCCATAGAGAATTATGAGTATATTGCGTCTTGACCATTCTAATTCTAAATGAGTATCTTGGACCATGACATTGATAGGCCATACTATCTTTAACGAGCATACGGAGTTTATCGCTTGATAGCTTTTGTGTCTCGGCTTGGTGGGTTTATATCCAAGTCGGGCATGGCTGCCTGATCCGTTTTGGGACTGGAGCCAGCTTAAGTACTAGCCATCTCTGCTTAGGGGGTCGCCTAGTAGAGTTTCTCATAGACGGTTATGTCATGGGACGGGGAATTGAATAGCTGTTGTCGCTAGGTCTGATCAGTCTAGGACTAGGATGTTTTCCTACCTTGTGGTATAGCCTCGAGTTACAGAAGTCTTCTATTGACTGTGCTAAGAACTTATGCATGTTTGTAGACGTATTGGTCTTTCATGTATGTATGATTCTATGAGTTCTAGAAGGTGAGATGCAAGCCGGCTAGGAGTGATAGAGTTTGGATT
>JAIUZE010067053.1:0-27179 GCA_022085475.1 Heliosperma pusillum
AGGGTCACAAGAGCAGGGTCCAGTTTCCTGAAAAACAGCCAAGACCAGCCAGAGTATAAGTCAAATATCAAGCAGTACGAGTCCAACCAAGGGCTCCATCTTCTTTTCCCTTAAATTTGAGGTCCTTAGCAAGAGAAAAGTCCAGGACAAGTTTTCTAAATAAGGTCTAGAAGTCCATCTAAAACAGCCTAGAAGAGTGAAGGTCATATGGAGGAGTCTGCTGGCACCAAGGCCAATATTTCTGTCCAAAGCTCCTTATTTTTGTGTATGATCAACCTCAGGTGTAGTTAGTATGTTAGGAAGGTCGTATATGAAGCCTTTGTCAGTCCCAAACACAGCAAGAACAAGCCAAGCAAAGACTTCCCAAGACAGTTTGCAGACTTACCATTTCTGGAAATGGACAAACCTACTTTTGCAGTCTTTCTTTTCTATGTTTTGCAGTCTGTTTTTGTTGTCCTCATTAGCTGACTTTGTAGTTTGTTTTCAGTAAGATGTAAGGCTCTTAGAGCCCTTAGATGTCCTTGTTTTTCAAGGGTCAGGATCTGTTGTAATTGCCTATATAAGGCCTAAGTTGTAACCTAAAGAGGCAGACTTTGATTAATATATTTCTGAACTTTGTTCAAGCAATTCTCAGCAAAAGCTAAGTGTTGTAGCATTCCTTAGTAAGCTTGTGTGCGAGCTAAGACTGCAGTGTTAGAACTCATTACTTGTGTGTCTTGAGTCCTTCACATCCTTTGTCACCTGTGCTTGTGTGCTAGGGTGCAAAGAACTATCTGAATTGCCTAGCCTAGTGCAGGTTGTTGGAGTCATTTCTGAGGGAGTTAAACTTGTATGTGAGAAGAGTGCTAGCCTGAGTCTAAGTGACATTGATATCACTCATTTCCTGAGAGGTTTGAGTTCAATTGGTTATCAGAGCTTTGGTTTGTAAGTTCATTTACCTACCTACATTAAAAACACAAAAAAAAACTACCCATGAGTGAAGAGAGATTAGCAGGGCTTGAAACCACAGTTCATGGCCTTGCTAGAACTGTTATGGAGATTACAACATCCTTCAATGAATTCTTAGATGGTCGACTCAACAATGGTGGAAGAGGAGGCAGAGGACGAGGTAGAGGAGCACCTGTGCCACCTGTTGCAGCAAGAAGGAGGCAACATATGGAGCAGGAGGAGGCCTCAGATTCAGAGAACTCAGAGCAGGGCCTTCCTAGGCACCATGACAAAGACTTAAAGGTAGAAATCCCTGACTTTCTAGGTAGTATGAACCCTGATGACTTCTTAGACTGGTTAAGATCTGTAGAAAGAGTCTTTGAGTTCAAGGGTTACACTGATAGAATAGCCTTTAAGGTAGCCATCATGAAATTGAAAGGATATGCATCCTTGTGGTATGAAAATATGAAGGCTCAAAGGACTAGGGAGGGTAAGGATCCTATTAAATCTTGGGATAAACTGAAAAAGAAAATGAGGATTAAGTTTGTATCAAAAGACTACACTCAAGACATGTTTATCAGACTTACCCACCTGAAACAAGAAGGTAGACCTGTTGAGTCCTATTTGAGGGACTTTGAGCAACTCACACTACAATGTGAGATTACTGCAAAGCCTGAGCAGAAGATAGCTAGGTTTTTAGAGGGTCTTGATGAGAAGATAGCTAGCAGAGTAAGGTTGCAGCACCTTTACTCTTTTGAGGAAGCAGTGAGTCTAGCCTTGAGGATTGAGAAGCTAGGGAAGGGAAAACCAACACCTCCCAGGCCACAGACTAGACCTTCTTTCAAACCCTTCACTGGAGTAAGAATAGGAGAACCCTTGGTCCCAGCCAAGCCCTCAGTGTCACACAAAGGCAAGGCCCCTGAGACAGACTTGAGAAAGACAGTATCCCTTAAGAAGTGCTTTAAATGTCAGGGCTTTGGGCATTTTGCTAAAGAATGCCTCTCTAAAAGGGCTTTGAGCAGTATGGATGTTGTAGAATGGGGTGAAGATGAGATCCTTGTATATGAGGAGAGTTTGGAGGAGCATGAGGAAGAGCCTAGAGAGGAAATGATAGAACCAGATGCAGGCTTGAGTCTAGTAACCTGGAGGGTTATGCACACCCAACCTCAACCATTAGAGGATGATCAGAGGCAGCAAATATTCAGGACCAGATGCACTATAAAGGGAAGGGTTTGTAACATGATAATTGATGGGGGGAGCTGTACCAATGTGGCATCCACCACCTTAGTAGAGAAACTGTCCCTAACCACACAAGAACACCCCCACCCCTATAAACTAAGATGGCTGAACAAGGGAGTGGAAGTAAGAGTTGACAAGCAGTGTGTTGTGCCATTCTCTATTGGCAAGATATACTGATGAGGTCTTGTGTGATGTCCTACCTATGGATGCTTGCCACCTTCTGTTGGGCAGGCCCTGGGAGTTTGATAGAGACTCTGTACATCATGGGAGGGACAACACCTATGTTTTCAAGTTTGGTAACAAGAAGATCATACTAGCCCCTTTACCCCCCAATGTTAAAGGGAATATTGCCCCTGTCAATGACATTTCCAAAGAAGTCCTACTGCTGAGTGAAGCTGAGATGATTCAAGAGCTTATGGGAGATGAAACTGTGTTCATCCTGCTAACCAAAGAGGTCCTACTTCCCCAAGGAAACATTCCAGCTAATGTTCAACAAGTACTGGAGGATTATGGGGATGTATCCCTGCTGACTTGCCTAGTGGACTACCCCCTCTTAGAGGAATAGAGCATCATATTGATCTCATTCCTGGAGCAATGCTACCCAACAAACCTGCTTACAGAAGTGATCCAAAGGCCACTCAAGAACTACAAGCTCAGGTTGGTGACTTACTCAGCAAGGGTTTTGTGAGGGAGTCCCTCAGTCCCTGTGCTGTTCCTGCCTTGCTAGTTCCCAAGAAGGATGGGTCATGGAGAATGTGCATAGACAGCAGGGCCATCAACAACATTACCATCAAGTACAGGTTCCCTATACCAAGGTTGAATGATATCCTGGATGAGCTGAGTGGGGCTCAGGTCTTCTCCAAGATTGATCTAAGACAGGGATATCACCAAGTAAGGATCAGGGCTGGGGATGAGTGGAAGACAGCCTTCAAGACCAAGCATGGGTTGTATGAATGGCTGGTCATGCCCTTTGGTTTATCTAATGCTCCAAGCACCTTTATGAGGTTGATGACTGAGGTTCTAAGGCCCTATCTAGGGAAGTTCATTGTTGTATACTTTGATGACATATTGGTCTACAGCCCCTCAACAGAAAAACACCTCCAACATCTGAGATTGTTATTTGAAGTCCTGAGGAAACACAAGTTGTTTGGCAAGATGGAAAAGTGTACATTCATGCAGGAAGAGGTGCAGGTTTTGGGGTTCATTATTTCCAAAGAAGGAGTGGCTGTTGATCAAGACAAGGTAAAGGCCATAAGGGAGTGGCAGGTCCCCAAAACTATAACTGAAGTGAGGAGCTTCCATGGACTGGCTTCCTTCTACAGAAGATTCATCAAAGGATTCAGTTCCATCATGGCCCCTTTAACTGAGTGCATGAAGAAAGGAGAGGTTAGGTGGAATGACAAGGCTGAGAGGTCCTTCAATATCATCAAAGACCTCTTGTGTGAGTCTCCCATACTTGTTCTCCCTGATTTTTACAAACTATTTGAAGTAGAATGTGATGCTAGTGGCATAGGCATTGGTGCTGTCCTAATGCAAGAGCAAAAACCTGTGGCCTACTTTAGTGAGAAGCTGAGTGGTGCTAAGCTCAACTACTCAACCTATGACAAAGAATTCTATGCCATAGTCAGAGCCGTGAACCATTGGGGTCACTACCTGAAGCCCAAACCCTTTGTATTACACTCTGACCACCAGGCACTCAAGTACATCAATGGGCAACATAAGTTGAATGCTAGGCATGCTAAGTGGGTGGAGTATTTGCAGTCCTTCTCATTCTCCATTAAGTACATTGAGGGGAAAAACAATGTAGTGACAGATGCTTTGTCAAGGAAAACCATGATGCTGACATACATGGAGCAAAGAGTGCTTGGGTTTGAGCACATGAAGGAGCTTTATAGGGAGGATCCTGATTTCAAAGAAGACTGGGTGGCAAGACTGGAGGGCACCACTAAGAATGGGAGTAGATACTCAGAGCAGAAAGGATTCTTGTTCCTAGGGAACAAACTCTGTATACCAAAGGGTCCTTATAGGGGGTTGTTAGTGAAAGAGGTTCACTCAAATGGTCTAGCTGGCCACTTTGGCATCCAGAAGACCTATGACATGCTGCAGGAACAATTCTATTGGCCAAGAATGTTGGGAGATGTTCAGGATGTGATAAGAAGGTGTAGTGCTTGCCAAAGGTCCAAGTCATTCTTTCAGGCTGGAGCATACACCCCCTTGCCAGTCCCAGACAAGCCTTGGGAGGATGTTAGTATGGACTTTATAGTGGCTCTTCCTAGAACTCAGAGGGGCAAGGACTCAGTCATGGTGGTTGTGGACAGGTTTAGTAAGATGGCACACTTTGTTGCTTGCAAGAAAACTGAAGATGCCATGGGCGTTGCAGACTTGTATTTCAAGGAGATTGTGAAGCTCCATGGAGTACCAAGAACCATAGTATCTGACAGAGATACTAAGTTCATGAGTCACTTCTGGAGGACACTTTGGAAGCTTCTAAAGACAAGGCTCCTGTTCAGCACCTCTCATCATCCCCAAACTGATGGGCAGATAGAGGTAACAAACAAGACTCTGGGCAGGATTCTCAGGTGTATCATTTCAAGGTCTTTAAAGGATTGGTATTTGCAGCTGGCACAAGCAGAATTTGCTTTCAACAGAGCCCCCTCCACCAGTACAGGTAAAAGTCCATTTGAAGTTGTTTATGGCACTAACCCCTTGATGCCAACAGAACTTGTACCAATGGCAAAGAAGGTGGTGCCCTATGATGCAAGGAACAGGGTAGAACAGATGATGCAGATACATGCTAAGGTGAAACAGCAAATTGTGAAGACTAATGAGATGTATAAAGCCAGAGCAAAGGGTCCAAAGAAATCCAAAGAGTTCAAAGCAGGAGATCTAGTATGGTTGCACCTAAGGAAGGAGAGGTTTCCTGACAAAAGAAAGAACAAGCTAAGTCCAAGAGCAGAGGGTCCTTTTGAGGTCATGGAGAAGTTGGGGTCCAATGCATACAAAATTGACCTCCCAGGAGAGTATGGAGTACATGGAACATTCAATGTGGGTGATCTGAGCCCATACTATGGAGAGTCTGATGAAGAGAACAGTGAGGATTTGAGGGCAAATCCTTTTCAAGAAGGAGAGTTTGAAACAGGAGTGGAGCTCCATCATCACCAAGGCAAAAACTCAGCTAGCCAGGATTGCACCATTACAGCCAAAGGGTCCCAACCAACCCCCAACCAGACAAGCAAGACCCCCACGACAAAGGCACCAGGTATAACACTCCCCAAGCACCCCCATTACAGTCAAGAAGCAACAACAAGTCAAGCAAGCACAACCACAAGAAGGGTCACAAGAGCAGGGTCCAGTTTCCTGAAAAACAGCCAAGACCAGCCAGAGTATAAGTCAAATATCAAGCAGTACGAGTCCAACCAAGGGCTCCATCTTCTTTTCCCTTAAAGTTGAGGTCCTTAGCAAGAGAAAAGTCCAGGACAAGTTTTCTAAATAAGGTCTAGAAGTCCATCTAAAACAGCCTAGAAGAGTGAAGGTCATATGGAGGAGTCTGCTGGCACCAAGGCCAATATTTCTGTCCAAAGCTCCTTATTTTTGTGTATGGTCAACCTCAGGTGTAGTTAGTATGTTAGGAAGGTCGTATATGAAGCCTTTGTCAGCCCCAAACACAGCAAGAATAAGCCAAGCAAAGACTCCCCAAGACAGTTTGCATACTTACCATTTCTGGAAAGAAACAAACCTACTTTTGCAGTGTTTCTTTTTCTCTGTTTTGCAGTCTGTTTTTGTTGTCCTCATTAGCTGACTTTGTAGTATGTTTTAGCAGTAAGATGTAAGGCTTTTAAGCCCTTAGATGTTCTTGTTTATCAAAGGTCAAGATCTATTGTAATTGCCTATAAAAGGCCCAAGTTGTAACCTAAAGAAGGTAGACTTTGATTAATATATTTTCAGAACTTTGTTCAAGCAATTCTCAGCAAAAGCTAAGTGTTGTAGCATTCCTTAGTAAGCTTGTGTGCGAGCTAAGACTGCAGTGTTAGAACTCATTACTTGTGTGTCTTGAGTCCTTCACAACCTTTGTCACCTAAGCTTGTGTGCTAAGGTGCAAAGAACTATCTGAATTGCCTAGCCTAGTGCAGGTTGTTGGATTCGTTTCTGAGTGAGTTAAACTTGCATGTGAGAAGAGTACTATCCTGAGTCTAAGTGACATTGAAATCACTCTTTTCCTGAGAGGTTTCAGTTCAGAGTTGGAAAAGGACATGACCGGAAAAGAGATACCGTCTGAAGAAGTAAAAGAGTTTATGAGCTTGATTGATACTCCTGCCAAGGTAGTAGTACATAAACCTGAACTAAAACCTCTTCCCTCGAATCTAAAATATGCTTTTTTAGATGGCTCGCAGTATTGGCCAGTCATAGTGAGTGCTCTTCTAGATGAAAATCAGTTAACCTCACTATTGACTGTCTTGAAAAAGCATAGAAAGGCAATTGGTTACAAACTTGAAGATTTAACAGGCATAAGCCCAGACTTCTGCATGCATAGAATCAATTTAGAAGAAGGCCAAAAACCTTGTGTTCAAGGTCAACGCCGTCTTAATCCCAACATGCAGGAAGTAGTTAAAACTGAAGTTATGAAATTGCTAGATGCTGGCATAATCTATGCAATCTCTGACTCTAAATGGGTTAGCCCTGTTCAAGTTGTTCCCAAGAAAGGAGGAACAACAGTAGTCAAAAATGAGAAGAATGAGCTCATCCCCACAAGGATTGTGACGGGATGGCGTATGTGTATTGACTACAGAAAGTTTAATAAATCAACTAGGAAAGATCACTATCCTCTACCCTACATTGATCAAATGCTAGAGAGGTTAGCTTGTCACAAGTACTTCTGTTATCTAGATGGTTACTCAGGATTTTTCCAAATCCATATCCCCCTTGAGGACCAAGAGAAAACCACCTTCACCTGTTCCTTTGGTACTTTCGCTTATCGCAGAATGCCATTTGGCTTGTGTAATGCACCTGCCACTTTCCAGCGTTGCATGACCAGTATCTTCTCAGATTTTGTTGACTCTATCATGGAAGTATTTATGAATGACTTTAGCGTCTATGGCATTTCCTTTGATCACTGTTTGACAAATCTATCAAAAGTTCTAAAACGCTGTGAGGAAATCGACCTTGTTCTCAATTGGGAAAAGTGTCACTTCATGGTGAACGAAGGTGTAGTTTTAAGACACATCGTTTCAGAAAGAGGTATAGAAGTGGATCGAGCTAAGATCCAAGTTATTGAACAGCTACCACCACCTGCTAATGTAAAAGAAATCAGGAGTTTCCTTGGCCACGCCGGTTTCTACCGACGATTTATAAAAGATTTTTCAAAGATAGCCAAACCCCTGACTGAGCTCCTTTTCAAGGATGCACCTTTCAATTTCACAAAGGAATGCCTTGAGGCATTTAACAAAATCAAACAGGCTTTGATCACCGCACCTATAATCCAGTCGCCTGAGTGGAATCTGCCCTTTGAACTGATGTGTGATGCGAGTGATTATGCCGTAGGAGTTGTTTTAGGGCAAAGAAAGGAAAAGTTCCTTCATGCAATTTACTATGCTAGTAAAACCCTAGATCCTTCCCAAATCAACTATGCCACCACTGAAAAAGAACTTCTCGCCATTGTCTATGCCATAGACAAATTTTGCTCATACCTAATAGGATCAAAAGCCATTGTCTACACTGACCATGCTGCCTTGAAATATCTGCTTTCAAATAAATAGGCAAAACCTAGACTTATCCGATGGATCTTACTCCTTCAAGAGTTTGATTTAGAGATCCGGAATAAGAAAGGAGCAGAGAATGTAGTCGCTGACCATCTCTCAAGGATAAGAGTAACTGAAATAAGATTACCAACGCCAATTAATGATTCGTTCGCTGATGGTTCATTAATGGCAATTGCGGACTCTTCTCCTTGGTATGCTGATATTGCCAACTTCCTTGTCAGTCGCCAGCTACCCTCCGACCTTTCTTATAACCAAAGAAAGAGATTTTTGCATGATGTGAAATTCTTTGTTTGAGATGACCCTTATCTTTTCAAGCAGTGCTCAGATGGTCTGTATCGACGTTGTATTCCCCAGTGGGAAGTAAAAGAAGTTTTAGAAGGATGCCACTCATCTGCTTATGGTGGTCATCATTGTCCATCCAAGACCGTAGCCAAAGTCTCACAATCCGGGTTTTTCTGGCCCTCGATGTTTAAAGATTCAAAAGACTTTGTTATGGCTTGTGATGCTTATCAACGAATGGGTCAAATATCCAAAAGACATGAAATGCCTCAAAACGGCATATTAGAAGTCGAGATATTCGATGTCTGGGGTATTGGCTATCAAGGACCATTCCCTTCTCCAAATGGAAATCGTTACATTTTAGTCGCTGTCGACTATGTTTCAAAGTGGGTAGAAGCAATTGCCACCCCACCAATGATGCGAGAGCTGTGATACGACTATTTAAGAAGATCATCTTTCCGCGTTTTGGTGTACCCAAAGCCGTGATAAGTGATCGAGGAACTCATTTCGGAGAAAAGCAGTTAGACACTCTGCTTGCCAAGTATGGTGTGTATCACAGACGAGGTTTAGCCTACCACCCTCAGACCAGCGGCCAAGTAGAAGTCTCGAACAGAGAGCTAAAAACAATTCTTCAAAAAGTAGTCTCAAGATCTAGAACCGATTGGAGTAATAAGCTCGATGACACCTTATGGGCTTATCGCACAGCTTTCAAAACCCCGATTGGAACATCTCCCTATCGGTTGGTTTATGGAAAGGCCTGTCATCTCCCTGTCGAGTTAGAGTACAAAGCTCACTGGGCTATCAAAGAACTCAATTTAGACACTAAGCTTAGCGCTGATAGACGACTTTTGCAACTGAATGAGCTAGAAGAGTTTCGTTTGCAAGCTTACGAGAATTCTAGGATTTATAAAGAGAAAACGAAGCGTTGGCACGGCAAGAGGATAATCAGAAAAGAATTCAATGTCGGTGACCAAGTACTTCTCTTCAACTCCCGTTTGAAAATTTTTCCGGGAAAACTTCGATCAAGATGGTCTGGACCATTCACTGTCACATATGTAAGCAAATACGGTTATGTGGAAAGAAAGGCTTGTAATGGTGAAACATTCAAGGTCAATGGACACAGATTGAAACTCTACTATAACAATTCCATTATCGGATGGTTAGATATGGTCTATATAGAGCGTCAATCCCCAACCAGATGATTTCATAGAAAAATCCGTCGAGCGGGACGTTAAACCAGCGCTTCTCTTGAGGCAACCCGTGTTTCCCTTTCTTTTTGCATTTTATTTTTGCTTTCCCTTTTTCGTTGTTTTGTTAGATTTACTTTGCAGATGAAAGAGTTTTTGAAGAATCTATAAAGACCTTCCTTGTCAAGTCTAAAAGACTAGCTTGGGGGAGTCCGCGCCGACTAGTAAGCTTCATTCTCCTTTCATCTTTTTCCCTTTTTACCCTTCTTCCCATTAAGCATCTCGTTGCATATTTAATCTTTGTGCTCACATTGAGAACAATGTGATGTTGAGCTTGGGGGAGGGATTGCATTTTCCCATTCTGCATTTTAGTTGTTTA
This sequence comes from Heliosperma pusillum, assembly GCA_022085475.1. Taxonomy (NCBI): domain Eukaryota; kingdom Viridiplantae; phylum Streptophyta; class Magnoliopsida; order Caryophyllales; family Caryophyllaceae; genus Heliosperma; species Heliosperma pusillum. The sequence goes on from JAIUZE010067053.1 coordinate 9,768, forward strand.
TATTTTTCAAATTTTTGAATAAGAGAAAATTTTAAAATTTTGAACATAATTGAATGCTTTTCATGCTTTGCTTGCTTGTTTACTATGCTATCATGTTACATTTCCCAAACTTAGAGCTTTCAAAAGATAATAATTCAATATTCATTGAATTGTGCATACATGGGGAAGTCTTGTACACAGTAGGCATGGAATGAATCTATAGATGAGTATGCTTGATCTTGACATTTGACAAGTTACATATATTGTAAGGTAGAACCTCCTTAGGCTGGTACATCTATACCCAGTCTCATCTAGGTGTGTATAGTTCTCCTTGTGATGTGTGTCACGTCAAAACGCATAAGTATGGTTCTCATTTCATTCCTATAAGCATTGCATTCATGATTCACTAAGATTTGAAGCCTTTTTCACTTTGAATTACCCCTCAAAATTAGCCTCTTCATACAAATGTTTCACAAAATAATAGCTACACATAAAAACTGCCTACCTTGTTGAGCTAGTAGCTACACTATGGTGTATGGGTGCTCTTTTGAGAAGATTTTGTTCCTTGATGTCAAAGTGAATTTGGGAGAACGAAAATGTTCAAAAAGTGATGTTATGTTCAGAAAAAGAAAAAAATAGAAAAAGAAAAATGAAAGAGTTGAAAAAGAAAAAAAATCGGAAAAAAAAAAGAGAAAGAAAAAGAAATAAAAGAAGAAGTTGTGAGTCTCTCCTCAATATATCAATTCAATGTTTAGAAGGAGTTCACTCTTGTGTTTCGTGTGCAATAAGCAAATCCGTTCCTTCTGGCTTCGTTATTCATCTTTTGGGAATTAACCGATAGTCTGGATTGAGTATTCATTTATCATTGGTCAGTTGCTAACTCATTCTAACCTTCACATGACCATAACTGTTCGTCCACCTTTCAACCATTTCCCAAAGCCTTCCTCATTTTTACTTTTTCAGGCTTCTTTTCTATGTGCATTGTGATCTTTGACTTGTGTTTTGAATTGTTTACCATATTAGACTGCGGACACATTTTCATAAGTCGTAGATTGATGAGTGTCTCAAAAACATTTACACATAAAGAAATCATCTTTTGCATACATGAGTGTTCGAGTGTGTCGTGAGAGTCCATTTGTCAAAAGATCATGCAAGAGCCGAAAATTCTATAGTGAAATTCTTTGTGCTATGCCGTTATGTAAATCTCAGCCATGTTTATGTATCATTCTTGCCCACGTTGTTTTTTGGTTATGATTCATTATGTTTTCAAAGGTTTACGTTGAGATTTGTTTCTTGATGGTGTAGTAGCCAATGCTTGCAACCCTTGTCCTGGTATTGTTTGTTATGTTTGCTTGAGGACAAGCAAAGGTTTAGCTTGGGGGAGTTTGATATGTGAATATTTGTATGATTTTAATCCCCAATTTAGCTCGGTTTTGTATGTCATTTGTACTTTGTTAAGCCATTTTATGAGCTAATATTGTCTTCTAGGTGAATTCCTGTGTTCTAACCTGTTTTGTAGGGAAAGTGACATTTCTACGCCCTTTTTCTATATTCCCGAGCATTTGCCTAGAACCCGACGATTTGAAGAAGCAAGCTTGACCATGTCGAAGCCATTTCAAGAAGGTTCACTGACTCAAAAGAGAGAAGAAGTAAAGACAGTTTCGCAGTTGTCAGAAGATCGATCAGTTAGGCGAAGAATTCATCATTTTAGATCAAATCCTATCAACAAACCCGACTCAAGAGGTCAAGGGGGATAATGAAAGTCAAGTCATATGAAAGGGGAGATGAAACGAGAGTCAAAGCACCCAGATTACAACTTACCCGATCGGGTAAGTGGTGTACCCGATCGGGGATCTCTGCTGATCCGAGCTTTTGCTTCGACTTCCTCCTTTTTGTCCTATGTGATCAATGCATGACTCCTTCCCTACGAAACCCTACTGTTATATAAAGGATGCCTTAGCCACTCTTCGCAACACATCTCTTCATACTTCACTTATTTTCTCTTCTTACATTTCCCTTTAGATTAGAAAACCTAGATTAAGAGGAGAGAAACCTAGCCTCTCTTCTCTTGTCTAGAATATTTTTCTTCTTCTTTTGTCTTTAGTTTCTTAGTTTATTTCTGTCTTTTCTACATCAAATCCTAAGCCTAGATCAATAAGAATTTCATCTTTGTAATCTACTTTATTTGGTTCAAGTATTGTGATTCATGGAACGACTATTTTAAGCAAGGAATTTCTATTATTGTTGTCTTTATCGTCATTGATCGTCATCTAGGTATTCCTATTTTATATTTTGTTTAATGTCTTTATGTTTTCTATTTGATTGTTATTTTCCATCCAAGTTATCTTAGATTCATTTTAGTATCGTTATAATCGTCATTTCATTTCATAGGATTGTTATTTTAGCGTCGTTATTATCGCTATATAAAGAGTCTTAAAATATTGTCAAAACCAACTAAACATGTCTATTCTAGCTTTTGTTATTAACGTCAACTTAGATATAAACATCAACATGAGTGAGTAGTCGTTTTTCTAGGGTGTAGGGTAGCCATGTTAGATTGATTAAAAGATGATAATTGGATAAACGAAATTGTGCTTTTAAAACATCGTGTCTATGCATGTTTGGACTATAACGATAGTTGACGATTCCTGATCAAAATCATTGACTAGAATGGAATTCTTTTCCAAGGTAGAGATACGTGAATTGAATAGACAAAGCATGACATGGTAGATTAAGACCTAGTAAATTGGCTAAAAGCCTGCTAGACCATCTGATCTATGATTGTAATGAACACATCATTCTTACGAACTCACAATGAATTACTTGCATGTTCCAAATCCAATTTCATCAATATGTTAATCTACATGTGTGAACCTACTTCCCTAGATGCTTTTCATCATTGTTAATTCATCATTTGCTTTATTGTTTTCATTTCCATTTGCTTTTATTTTGTTTTCATTTATGCTTTTTATTAGTTTAGACATCAAAATCCCAAAACCCAGATACTCGTTAGATAAGACCCAATTGCAAGACATTTCACACTCTATAGGAAACACCATCTCCCTGAGGATCGACCCCTACTTCCCTAATTATATTAATTTGTTATTAGCCTAGTCTGGGTAATTTATCTTTGTATCGGGCTTGCGACAGGTCCGGTCAGTAAGCCAACCTTAAAAGCATTATCATTGACCCTTGAGATGATCTTAAAAGGACCATCTGCCCTAGGCATTAGCTTGTTCTTGCGCTTGCTTGGAAACCTTTATTTCCTCAAATGGACCCACACTAGATCACCTTCTTTGAACACCCTAGGTTTCTTGGTTTTAGACCGTAGCCTATAAGTCTCATTGACGGCCTTGATCCTTTCTCGAACTTGCTCATGTAGTTTGATCATCGATTTTAGCTTAGACTCCGCATCTTTATGCACCAAATCTTCTTTAGGCATGGGAATCAAATCCAAGGGCAAATAAGGATTCACGCCATAAACTACCTGAAATGGTGAGTGACCAGTAGCGTAACTAGGCAATCAATTGTAAGCAAAATCGGCATGAGCTAACTTCAAGTCCCAATCTTTTTGTGTCTTGCTTACTAACCCACGCAACAAAGTACCCAAAGTCCAATTAGTCACCTCCGTTTGCCCATCGGTTTGAGGGTGATGGGAAGTACTAAATAGTAACTTAGTACCCAGCTTTCTCCACAATGTGTTCCTAAAATAACTCAAGAACTTGGAATCACGATCGGACACAATAGTCTTGGAAACACCGTGTAAACGTACAATCTCACAAAAGTACAAGTCAGCAATGTTACTAGCATCATCTGTTTGTGACAAGCCACAAAGTGTTGTGCCATCGTTGAAAACCTATCAACAACAACCATAATAGCATCCTTACCTCGTTGCGTGCGAGGCAAAGCTACGATGAAATCCATGCTCACGTCCAACCAAGGAACACTAGGTGTCGGCAATAGAGTATAGGCTCCCGGTTTGAAAGAACTCTTAGCCATTCGGCAAGTAACACATTTGCTAACGACCTTTTGCACGTCTCCTAACATTTTCGGCCAATGAAAATGTTCCTTTAAGACCTCCAGAGTCTTTGTAATGCCAAAGTGACCCGCCAATCCACCACCATGAGCCTCACATACTAGTAACTCCTGAACCGAATGCCTTGGAATGCAAAGACAATTCTCGTTGAAGAAAAACCCATCCTGCATAGAATATCTTTCGAAAGCTCCATTTCCACATTTAGGAAATATATCACCAAAATCTATATCCTCTTTATAATAGTCTTTCAATGTCTCGAAAACGAGTTTCAAGAATCGAAATTAAAGCATACCTCCTCGAAAGCGCATCCGCCACCACATTACTTCTACCATCTTTATATTTCGAAGAGAAGCTAAAAGATTGTAGAAACTCCACCCATTTCGCATACCTCGGACTCAATTTTTGTTGCCCATTTATATACTTCAAAGACTCATGATCGGAATGCAACACAAAATGGGGTGAACGCCAATAATGACTCCAATGATCAAGAGCTCTTACAATGGCATAGAACTCCTTGTCATAGGTGCAATAGTTTAATCGAGCTCCCCCAAGTTTCTCCGAGAAATATGTTGTAGGCCGTTTGTTTTGTATCAAAACAGCACCGATACCAACACATACGCCAAAACATACGCTTTGATTTGATCAATTCAAATGCCTTATGTGCTTGTTCACTCCACACATACGCACCCTTCTTCAAACACTCGGTAATAAGGCTTGTTATAGTGCTAAAATTCTCTATGAACCTTCGATAGAATGAAGCGAGCCCATGGAAAGACCTCACCTCCGTAACTGTGGTAGGACTCGGCCAAGATTTGATAGCTTCGACTTTGTTTTGATCAACCGATACCCCATCCTTACAAACAACGTACCCAAGGAATACCACACTTTCAACAAGGAAGTCACACTTCTCCCTTTTGCTGTAGAGTTTTTGTACTCTTAGGGTCTCAAAAATCTTCCTCAAGTGGTCGAAATGTTCATCAACACTCTTGCTATAAACTAATATGTCATCAAGATAAACAACAACGAACTTACCCAAAAAGGGATTGAGTACCTCGTTCATGAGCCTCATGAATGTGCTAGGTGCATTCGTGAGCCTGAATGGCATAACCATCCACTCATACAAACCGTGTTTAGTCTTAAATGCGGTTTTCCACTCATCGCCTTCTCGCATTCTAATTTGGTGATACCCACTCCTTAGATCGATTTTTGAGTATATAACCGACCCATGTAGCTCATCAAGCATATCGTCTAACCTCGGGATTGGGAAGCGGTATTGATGGTTATGTTATTCACCGCTCTGCTATAAATACACATCCTCCATGAACCATCCTTTTTAGGTACTAACAAAGTCGGGACGGCACAAGGACTCATTGATTCTCGCACATAGCCCATGGTCATTAACTCTTCAATTTGTCGTTGCAATTCTTTTGTCTCCTCCGGATTACACCTATAGGCAGCCTTGTTTGGCAATGGGGCTCCCGGAATTAGATCAACTTGATGCTCAATTCCACGAATAGGTGGTAAACCAATGGGTAACTCTTTTGGAAACACGTCTTTATACACATTCAAAACAGCCTCCAGTTGCGGATTAAGTGGAGCTTCGACAATGCCCTGCTTAGCTTTTGTTGCAACCAAAACGTAAACTGGTTCACCAGGATCAATAGCCTTCTTCACCTCGTTCTCAGTAGCAACCAACGTGAGACTAGGCCTTTTCCCCTGTTTTGAAATCATTGAACGAATTTCGTTTGAAGCCATCGGTTTCAACACAATCCTCTTCCCTTTGTAGCTCAATTCATACTCATTTGCTCTCCCTTTATGCACCACATCCCTATCAAATTGCCAAGGACGTCCCAAAATTATGTGACACGCATCCATAGGCACGACATCACACAAAACTTCATCGACATAAGACCCCATGGTTAGCCCCACACGGACCTGTTTCGTAACACTTATGCTACTCCCATTATCTAACCAATGCAAGGCATAAGGTTTAGGATGTTTTGTTGTGAGTAATCCCAATTTCCACACCATTTCATTCGAAGCTACGTTGGTGCAACTACCCCCCATCCACAATGACACTACACCATTTATCTTGTACTTGACACTTAGTGTGAAAGATTTGATTCCTTTGGTCACCATTCAAAGGTTCAATTTTGGTTTGCAAAGTTCTAAGTACCAAAGTATCATAGATAGGAGGCTAATATTCTTCTACCCTATCCCTCGACATTTTCAACAATTTCAGGTTCATTCAAGTTAAAAATGCCACCTAGTTCTTCCTCCTCCTCAAACAGTCATTAGGAATACTAACGCTTCTCTAAGGGTCACAATTCGTTGATTAGGACAAGCCCTAGTAAAGTGTCTAAAGTCTTGGCACTTAAAACACCTAATCTTCGACAAACTAGTCTCCTTAACCGACTCAAAAGTTTTAGGCATGATTTTGGTCGAATTGGTCGGGTTTGGAATAGGCGTTGTTTTCGGGGAAAAGACGGGCTTGGAATAGTTATTCGGGCTACTGTATTCCCTACTTGAACCCCCCGACTTAAACTTCCCTTGGGACTCAATCTTAATACATAAATTGCACAAAGTATCAAAATCCGGGTATGGGTATATTTCAACAGAATTGGCAATGTTACGATTCAAACCACGAAGAAAACGCGACATTTTTTGTTCCTCATTCTCCTCTAATTCCCCCATTAGAATTAATTTTTCAAACTCATCGATATACTCGGCAACACTTAATTTTTCTTGCATAAAGTCCGCAATCTTACGATAAATACCCAACTTATGTGTAGCCGGTACATACCTTTTCCTTAGTTTGTGTTTCAAGGACTCCCATGACGATAATTTCTCCTTTCCAGCGCGGGATCGTCTTGCCTTCAAACCCTCATACCACAGGGATGCCCCTTTGCTTAATCTTAGAAGAGCATACTTGCACTTTTTCTCGTCACTGAGATCTTTAAAATCGAACAAACGATCGATTCTCCTGTCCCATTCCAAGTAGTCTTCCGGGTTGGTACCTCCAACGAATTCGGGTAGTTCCGACACCTTGAACTTGTCATGTTTCGCCTTCCCACCGGTTCGACTCCCAGTAGGCCTGTTGTAACAACCCGTAATTTGAAAGACCGAAATTATATTTGAAAAATAATAAATTTATTTTATTTTAATTTATTACGATTTATTTGAATTTATGATAATTTAATATAATTATTTTGAATTTATTTGGAATTAAGGAATAGGTTATACGGTTTAAACCCGAACTTCATTTAACTATTTCCGAGTCAACTTAAGTCCCGAAACAAACCCAAAACCCGACTCCTACATGTGTCACACGCCCAAAACACCTTTTTCCCTCATTTTAGATCTTTTGATTAAACTTGATTAAATTAATACAAATATCTAAGATATTTGTAGCTTTATCAATCTGTCAGTTTAAATTCCGCAACAAATCGCTTAAAAACAGACCCGATTTCTCCTCCCTCCACACGCCTCTTTCCTCTTGTTCCCTTAGGATTGGATATTTTCATTAAACTAACATAATATCTAATAATATCTAGATATTTGATTAAACAAACATAATATCTAATAATAGCTAGATATATACTATAATATATTTATAAAACCCGAGTCAATCCCGTAACAACATGTTCAAAACCCGACTCCCATTAATCCCTATATTACACGGCATCAACCCTCCCCTCTTACTCATTAATTATCTTTCTATTTTACATTAAATCAACTTAATATCTTTTTAATACCTTCTTTAATATAATCATAATCGTTCTTCGTGTTCTTGATCGTTCTTGAGCAAAATCGGCACAAAACCTTCGTTACTTGGCCTAATCCGTTCTAAATTATATTTCTAAAGTCTCCTCTCCGCTCTTCATCTCCATGTACGTTTCATTTTCAATTCCGACAAAATCGTTTTCAACACTTTAATTGTTGAAATCAAGTTTTAATTCTAATAATGTTATTTTTGTCATTTCTTATAGGAGAAGAGTATGAAGACGAGTTTGGTGACTCGTATATTTTAGAAGAAGATTAGTAGACGGGTTTTTAGGTCTTATTTTGGTGCTATTTGGTTTTGTGCTAGCTAAGGTAACGATTACCGAGTTACTCGACGAATTAATGTCACATGTTTTTTATGTTGTTTTTGTTATTTACGGTTTTAAGTAGTAACATGCTAGGTTGTTATTATTATGAAGTTTTATGAGTTTTTAACATGTTAAATGTTTTTGACATGTTGGATGAATTGTTCATAATCATAATTTTAGTATGAATGATGGTTGAATTGGTTGTTAAAATGGATGGTTGTTAATTAAAACATGTTAGAAATAAATTTGGGGTTGTGTTGGTGGTGGCCGTGTGTGGTGGACGAAAACCAGGCCGGTTCAGCCCGGTCCAGGCCAGTCTGGGTTGGTCCGTTATTGGCCCTTTGGGCTTGTGTCGATACTTGATTGTTTTGTTGTTGTTTTGACGGGTTTTAAATATGTTAAGCATGCGGGAAATATTAAGAAACAATTTTAGAATTTGTTGACCAAAACCGGCCCAAACCAGCCCGTGGGCCCAGTCCAGGCCCGGTCCAGCCCATGACCCGTGAGCCTCCTTATGGGCTTGTGACGGTTTTTGAGTTTAGTGTTATTATTATATCATGTTTTGTAATATTTAGCAAGTGGGAAGTTTTAATAAGTAAATTATTTAATTAAAACGGTTTTCATAATATTATTATTTCTCACATGTTAGAAATTATAGCATGAGATTGTAGTTTAATTTGATATCCCTTAAGTCAAGCGGGTTTCGTAAGAATTATTAATTCACATGTTAGGAATTAGAATAAATTAGCATGAAATGAATATGATGTTCTTATGTTCAAGCCTAAATGGCTAAGACTCTGTTTCTAGCCGGTTTGACCAAACGGGTTTGGTCAAACTATGATCTAGTCAGCCCCGTTTTGACTGATGACCCGTCGCGGGACTCGGGTCGGGGATTTGTCTTCAGGTAAAGTTTTATTTAATGAATGAATGAATGAGCCTTAGTAGATATGAGGCAATATGATATTTGAATGTGATTTATATGCAATTAGTCACATGATAGGAAGTTTTTCCCGTGACTGTTTAATTGTATGATATATGTCGTGTTGACTAAGTACTCATAGAGAATTATGATTTTATGGCGTGTTGACCATTCTACTTCTAAATGAGTACCTTAGACCATGACATTGATAGACCTTACTATCTTTAACGAGTATATAGTTCACAGCTTGATAGCTTTTGTGTCACTAGCCTGGGATTTTGATACCAAGCCGGGGCATGGCTGCCTAATTGCTTCCACTTTGGGAATGGAGCCAGCTTAAGTACTAGCCAACTCTGCTTAGGGGGTCTCCTAGTAGAGATTCGCATGTACTTTTGGTCATGAGACAGGGAATGGGTTAGCTGTTGTCGCTAGGTCTGCGCAGTCTAGGACTAGGATGTTTATCCTACCTTGTGGTATAGCCTCAAGTTACAGAAGTCGACTATTGACTGTGCTAAGAACTTATGCCTGTTTCTAGACGTATTGGTCTTTCATGTTTGATGATTCTATGAATCGTAGAAGGTGAGATGCAAGCCGGCTACGGTTGATAGAGTTTGGATTACCGGTTGTTAACTGATTCACATGATAGCTTGCATGAGTAGCTTAGCCTTCATATGCTAGGTTATATGCTAGTTATTTGTTTCATAACATGAAAAGCATATCGTATATGTTAAGGCTTTGTATTTTCCATATACATCTCTTTTATGTTATTCATGTTTTATTAAACTCGACATTTCGTGGCTGGGAGAACTCGGAGTTACTCCCCACTGACTGTGGCTTACGTGTTTACATTTAATGCGGTTGACAGGTTTGTGATGCATGCTTGGGTACATTGACGAGCTAGCGAGTGAAGTATTACCTTGGACCTATATTCGGTTCTTAGGATTGTATTATTTAATACACTCTTTTATTTCCGTATTTATTTGGGAGATATGTCTCCCGTTTTAGATACTTCTTATGTATAATCTTATTTCCTTTTTGTTATGAACCTTTTTCTTTAAGACACCTTTGTTATGATGAATATATTTAATGGTAGGTTCCGGTTTTAAAATTTACCGATTTTCACTAAAGTGAACCTATTAAAAACGTATTCTCATCTTTTATTTATTTAAATTACTTGTTTATCTTTCCGAAAATTCGAGGGTGTCACAGTTGGTATCAGAGCATTTCGCTCCCGACGCACGTGTGTGTACCCTAGTATAAATAACTTGACCTTAATAAAATAATAAACTTGTGAGATAGGATGGTAGGATGGGTAGATTAGGATTTATGTTGTAGTCTCTTTGTGCTTGCTAAATGATAAGTACTAATCTGTGTTTTCTTTTGCTGATCACCTCCGAACCATTTTGGGTGTTCTTCGACGCCAAAAATGGTACGCTGAGTTCTCTAAATGTGAATTCTGGTTGCCCGAGGTATCTTTCCTTGGTCATGTCATTTCAAAATACGATGTTAGGGTCGATCCAGCTAAGATTGAGGCCGTGGTGGAATGGAAGAGTCCGAAAAATGTGTCCGAGATTCGGAGTTTCCTTGGTTTAGCGGGTTATTACCGTCGGTTTGTGAAAGATTTCTCTAAGTTAGCAAGACCGATGACTCAATTGCTAACGAAGGAAGCAAAGTATATCTGGACCGATGAATGTGAAAATGCCTTCTTGGAATTAAAGAAGAGATTGACTACCGCACCGGTGTTGACTTTACCAGATGATGAAGCTGATTATGATGTCTATTGTGATGCTTCTAAGCATGGTTTGGGATGTGTCTTAATGCAGAATAGAAAAGTCATTGCATATGCTTCTCGACAACTCAGTGTTCATGAAGTGAACTACCCGACTCATGATCTTGAGTTAGCAGCTGTGGTGCATGCATTGAAAACTTGGAGACACTATCTTATTGGAGTTCATTGTCGAATATATACCGATCATAAAAGCTTGAGGTGCATCTTTACTCAGAAGGAGTTGAATATGAGACAGAGAAGATGGTTAGAGTCAGTGAATGATTATGATGCCGAGTTGATTTACCATGAAGGAAAGGCAAATGTTGTGGCAGATGCATTGAGTAGAAAGACTAGTCATTCATTGAATGCTCTTAGTACTTTACCCGAAGAACTGGTAACAGAATTTCAGAAGCTTAAGATACAGTTTGTTGGGAAAGGATTCGATTATCTTGGTGCTTTGACTGCGGAACCCGATTTCTATCGAGAGATTCGTACTTATCTACCGGAGGATGCTAATTTCATAGCCATACGAGCAAAAATCCTACTTGGGCAAGCTAAGGATTGTGTGGTGGATAATGATGGCTACCTTCGTTACCATGGTAGAATGTATGTTCCGAGAAGTGCCGAGTTGAGGAAAGAGAATACTTGATGAATGAAGATTCAACCATTTCTCCTTATTCTATCATCTGGCGGTGGGGTGACCAAAATGTATAAAGATTTGAGACCACAGTTTTGGTGGCCTAGGATGAAGATTGAAGTAAAGGAGTATGTTAGTAAATGTCTTACTTGTCAGAAGGTGAAGATCGAACATCAAAGACCCGGAGGTTTGCTACAACCTTTAGAAATTCCTCTTTGGAAATGGGAGTCTATTTCTATGGACTTCGTGATGGCTTTACCTAGAACTTCTAGTGGAAAGAATGCCATCTGGTTTATTGTAGACCGTCTAACCAAGTGTGCCAGATTTGTACCTATCAGAGAAACTTGGAATATAGAGGTCTTAGCCCGTGGTTTGGTCTATGTGGATGAGATAGATGAGTTTAACCATGGAAGTGCCTAAAGACATATAGTTTCAGGATCGTGAATTGTAACACCCGGAAATGTACCCTATTGTTCTAGTAGAAATATTTTACGAAAGCTTTTCAGTAAATTTAAGTTTTAAATTAGAATTTTAAGTTCCGAGTCGAATTTAGAATTTCCGAGTTCGTATTTGGAATTTCTGCGAGATTCCATGAAAAAGCCGTCTTAAGGCGAGTTTGACTTTTTGGTTGACTTTTGAGTCGAGTTTGACTTTTCTTGACTTTTGAGTCGAGTTTGACTTTTCTTGAATTTTAAGTCGTCTTTGACTTTTCTTGAAATTTTAAGTCGTCTTTGACTTTTCTTGAATTTTAAGTCGTCTTTGAATTTTCTTGACTTTGGAACCGTCTTTGACTTTCGTTGACTTTTCCACTTACACACCCTACATATACTCCCTCATAACCTAACTCCCTCACAACTCAACCTCCTCTTCCAACACCAAAACCCCATTAAAACTCCATCACCTTATAACCTTAAGACGGAAGTCATTTCTCCGTCTCTCAACGAAACTCGACGATTTTTATATAAATCTTCTCCTCTCATCCTTCTCTTCATTTTCATACCATAAAATCCTCATTTCCATCAACTTTTTATAAAACCCATTTTGTAGATCTAAACTTAAGACGGGCATAACTTCTTCATTTCTTATCCGAATTCAATTCCGTTTGATGTTCCGGAATCCTCTCTCCGCCCTCTTCCTTCCTATGTAAGTAAAATACTGATCCTTAAACTTTATTTTTAGTCTAATTTTCCAGAATTTCGGTCTACCTCAATATAGTGTTAAAAGTTAGTTTTTGGGTTAATTTTGAAGATTTGGAACAAGGAATCCGGGTGTGTCTTGGGCTTGCTTAAAGATTGATAATTCGGAGTACTAAAAAGGTAACGGTGAAGGGTTACTCGATATCATTTACGTGTTTTACATGATTTCCATGTTAGAATTCGTTTTTGGAATACAATTAGAAAGCTTAGAAATTATGATTTTGAGGATGATTGTTGTTAGTTGATGATTGTTGATGATGAATATTGAGTGTTTAGCTAGTTGCTAGATCGATTAGGAAAATACCCCATCTATTTCGAAAATACCCCATCTATTTCGAAAATACCCCATCTAATTCGAAAATACCCCATCTAGTTCGAAAATACCCCATCTAATTCGAAAATACCCCATCTATTTCGGAAATACCCCATCTATTTTGTAAGATCACTTTTACTTGTAAAATGGGAAATGATAGGAAGGTGTTGTTGGTTCTCGGGTGGACTCGTGTAAATTCACAGCACCGACCCTTTTTGGTAGAATGCTCATATCTCCTTCGTTACTTGCTTGTTTTGGGCTTGTGACCACTCGTTGGAACCGTAAGAGGATAAGCTATCACCTCGACTTGGAATTTATGCATTCCCATATCTAGAACTCTAGTTATGACCGTTTGAAGTGGACCCTTGTTTTCGTTGGTTTCCAAACAACATTGTTTTGGAGAGGTGATCTATGTTTTTATTGATTATGCTTCATAAACTTGTTGTAATGCTTATGTATCATGTATTGACTCATGTTTATCATATTTAAACTTATATGATTCCCTATTCACATGTTTTGTGACGGTTTTTGGTATGTTCCCACTTTGAGTCGGTTTTTACAAATGATACGGTTTGAGCACTATTTTGTCTTGTGTTTTGTACTCTCATTCCCTTGGCTACCTTCCCGTTCGTAAGGCTGGAATGTCGGAACGGAGAGGTATCCTACTGCTTAATTGCATGTGTTAGTGGGCATACGAAGACGTTGTTGGGAGTTGAACGCTATGCGTTGATCGACCCGGCCGTCAAATGTTGTTGTACTGCGAGGTGGTGTTATTTGCATGTAGCGTACCGCATGTTATGAGGCTTGAGCTGTTTTTCCGCCTCTTTCGTGAATTGATCTACCGAATTGGGGGTACTCGGCATATATTTTATAAGCCCGAGTCTTGGATGCGAAACGCTTTATCGCATGTCGAATCGGAAAATGTGATTCCGAGAATCTGGCCAGGTTTAGATTAGGAGCCGTTTAATTATCGTTCCTACCAGGAGGGAATTAGTCTACATATACGAAATGTAGCATCATGTATGAGTTCAGGGAAACGCTTTATCCCGTGGATGCCTGTTAATCATACTTGCCATGTACACGATGCTAGTGCGTTTCATTTACCGTGAGATTTGTCGTCTTTGTGTCGTTGTCTTTGAATGCGTGATTTCATGATTGATTCATGGTCATTGCCTGATTGGACACCGTCATTGTCTTGGTTCGTGAATGGATGATAATATGTTTGATATTATGTGATCATCGCATGACTTGACTGGTTTGTCTGTCGAGTCTCAATCTTATCAATCTTATACCGCTAACGGTGAGATGCAAGCCCTAGTGAGCGTATTCGATTGCCTAAGAGTGTCTTTCCCGAGTCGTTGAATAACATGATGGTTAAGGATTTGATTTCCACATGATCTTATCATTATATCTCGTATTGCCTATCTATTTTTATCGTAACTCACATGGATAGGTATATATATGCATGCTTTACTTTCGTATTACCTTATGTGTACGTTTGATGTGATATGGCTGGGAGAACCCGGAGTTACTCCCCACTGACTGTGGCATTCATGTTTCTCATGGATGAACAGGTTGCTTGCTATGGATGACTTTTTGCATCTTATATTTTGGGGGTTCGGGTGTGAGCTAGCGGGCGTTGTCCCTGGAAGTTCACCTCTAGACGATGGTAGCTAGTTTTGGTTAAACACTTGTTCTTTGCTAACATTTTAAGAGACCCCGTCTCTTTGTTGTATATTCAGTACTTAGTTTGTAACATTTTGACACACCTCATGTTATATATATCTTGCATGTTTAAAGGTTTTTAAAATACCGTATTTCCGCATCTCTTTTCACATGCTTGTATGTTTTATCTTTCCGCATTCGCGAGGGTTGTCACATTTAATGTTGAGTTTTTAACTCTGAGGTTATAGCTTCATTAGCTATAACTTTAGACTCAAGAGCTATTTTCTCAGTAACGTTGGATTAAGAGGTTGTGGCTGAATTAGCCATAACTTTAGAACTCAACTTCCTTGTCTTAGCTTTTAGAAGTTGATTCTCTTTAGCAATATCGAGGATTTGTTCCTTAAGCTCATTTATTTCAAGACTTTGATCATTACATTGATCAAGGGTTTGTTCTAAATAATCTATCATAGCATTTCTAGGCAATTTCTTAACTTGCTTTTTAAGACGAATAAAGCTTACCTCGTCAGATTCACTTTCCGAGTTAGATTAACCAATCAGACAGTACTAAGATCTTGAGGTGCTGGATTGATTATCACTGTCGGTGATTAGGTCAAGACTAATGTTGCTTAAACATAGATTAGCAACTTCTTCCTCTTCGGATTCTTCATCATCTTCCGTATTGAGCTCTCCCCAACACGATGCTAGCATTACTTGCTTGAATTCCTTTTTAGTCTTTTGCCTTTTGGCTTTATCCTTGATCGTCTTCCATGAGGGACAGTCCTGGATTATGTGATCAGTCTCCCCACACTCGAAGCAGCCGCTCTTTGGGAAAGAAGATTTTGAGTCATTGGGTGTTTTGTTAAAATATTTGTTATTACTGAATTTGGTTTGTTTTCCGTTAATCAGATTCTTTTTTAACCGTCTTGCAAACAAGACGGTATCATCTTCTATATCGTCTTCACCATTACTAGATTAAAAAGCTATACTTTTAGCTTTGCTAGAGTCTTCATCAGGCCTATCGAGTAGATGCTCGTGAGCCATGAGGGACCCTATTAGCTCTTCGTAGGATAGAAGAGTGAGATCTCTTGCTTCCTCAATCACAGTCACTTTGGATGTCCATATATTAGATAGACTCCTAAGGACTTTTCTTACGATATCCTCGGAATTTAATTTTCGCCCAAGGTTTCGTAGTTCATTCGTTATATTAGAAAAATGTGTCGACATACTATTGATTGATTCATTCTTCTCCATTGAGAAGAGTTCGTATCTTTGAATGAGTAAATCAATCCTATACCTGTTCACAAGGGTATTACCTTCGTATGCAAGTTAAAGATCATCCAATATTTCCTTAGCGGTACTACAAGACGAGAATCGATCAAACTCAGTGCTTATCATGCCGTTTTGTAACAACGTCATGGCTTTCGAGTTTTCTCTGTCTTACGGTAGTCAGCCTCAATATAGTCCTTTTTTTCTTTCTCATAGGTTGTGCCGTTTTCAGATGCAACCAATATTTTGTTATAACCGTTTTGGATGATCTTCCCACATTCCCAATCATGTCCCTTAATTTAGCGTGTCATCATATTTTTCCAAAGACCATAGTTTTTCCTTTCAAAGATGGGAGCTTTCAAGTGCTTGGATTCCATTACACACGAAATATATATAAAAAAAGATAGATGGATCAGCCTCTATGCCTGTAGGCAATCAAGAGCACGAGACTCTGATACCAATTGAAGAGTCTATCGATCCTAAATACTCAAGAGCCAGGGGGGGGGGGGGTTAATTGAGTACAAATATATAAAGTACGCCGACTTTTTCTTTTGTCTGTATGAGCGTGAATGAGTAATGAGGAGTTCGAATTTATTGATTAAACGCGACCTAATTAATTGTTTTTCGTGTGTATGAGAAACAAATAAATACGTAAAGCAAACAAAGAAATAAGAGACACAAGGATTTTTTAAGTTGTTCAGTTTCACACGTTGAAAGATACGTACACTATTTCTCGATTAATAATTTTAATACCTTCCTACGGCTTTTGGAAAGTTGGTTATGCAAAATAAATATTTTACTTGAAATATTTATCACAATGCAAAATATAAAATCTAATGTGAAAAGCTTGATTTTAATACCTGAGGTGCATGGGTATTTATAGTAGTAGAGCTAACGAGGTTTTAATTAAAACCCTAGTATAGCCTTGATTTAACTTGGGTACCAAGATAAGTCTAGGATAATTCACAAACCCTAATTCAACATATGTCTCCCTTGTACAACAAGAAATATATTAGATTTAGAATCCTATTTAAACTCTAATTGAACACGAGAGCTATTCACAAACATCACCGCTCATAAGCCTTAGTTTCGTGAAGCCTTAGTCCAACTTGGTTTTAAACTTTTAACAAGATATATTTAGGGTTTAGATTTGAACATATATGAAACCCTAGATAGCATGAGAACTCATATGAATAGAGAAATCACAATTAGATTCAAATTGAATAAATTTAAACTATTATCTATCATAAATACACCTCTAATAAAGGTTTGTTTAAAAACTTTATTTAAAACGTTTTTAAAAACTAAATCTGTAACACCCGGAAATGTACCCTATTTTTCTAGTAGAAATATTTTACGAAAGCTTTTCAGTAATTTTAAGTTTTAATTTATAATTTTAAGTTTCGAGTCGAATTTAGAATTTCCGAGTTCGTATTTGGAATTTCTGCGAGATTCCTTGAAAATCCCGTCTTAAGTCGAGTTTGACTTTTCTTGACTTTTGAGTCGGGTTTGACTTTCTTGACTTTGAAACCGTCTTTGACT
>JAIUZE010067054.1:0-22501 GCA_022085475.1 Heliosperma pusillum
GGATACATAAACCAGAGCCAAAATGAAAAATTGAAAACTCGGTTTTACAAGGGTTAACTTCCAAATTGTTATATATGGAGTTCTAGAGCTCTGACTGACTCAAAGTTAATTGGAGTTAAAAGCTTATGATCTTAGTTTTCCAACGATAGGCCACACGTCTAATTCGGCCAAGAAATGAGAGAGATATGACCTTCGAAAGTTCCTACTAAAGAAACAACCGCAGTTTGCCAAAAAATTGGCAGCCTTTTAAATTAATTGGAAAAAAAACTTATGTCTTGTGATTTTTGAAGGCTCATTTTCCTTATTTTTTGCCTTGGGCTCTGTGCATCCATATAAATACCCCTAAATAGTTGAGATGAAATGGAGAAATCACCCTCTATCCTCAGTATTATTTTTGTACACAAATCTCATTTAAGACGGGTCAAATACATATCATGTTACATGGCAAGTTGCCTAGAAAATGCCAATAATATTGTCCATATTAGTCCGGTAGTATTTGACTTGTCTTAAGGTTTAAGGCGGATAGTCAAATTTAAGCAAGACTTACTGATTTTGTATTAGCTTAATCAAAATTATAATCTTTTCTTAAGTATTGTAATAATGAATTTAATTAGTTATGAGTAACCAAACTCTGGAAGGTTAAAATTCGACCTTGGTGTAATTCAATCAAAGTTATCAACTTTTAGCATTGGACTTTCATTCGAATCCATTTTAATGTACTCAATATGCTTTCTTTTGTTATTATTATTATGATTGAGTGAATGAATGTCTAGTTTGATCATCCTTACATTTTTTTTACTTAATTAGTACAAATCCAAGAGAAATGGTTTAATCTTTATGGGAATGTTTGAAGCAAACTTGTTTATGTGTTGATTTGATTTAAAGGAGACACATTTATGAGTAGGAAAGTACATTTTTCTATAATTTAGCATGGTTTAATCTAAGTTGGAGTTATCTTAGCTTTAATCTAATTTAGCATGGTTTAATCTAAGTTGGAATTAATTGGCCGGTATAACAACAAATTAACAAAAACAACCAGACAGAAATACATAAATCACACACCTCAAGTAGATTAGTCCTCAAGCTAATTGTGTGGTGGTCAATTGTGTGGTTGTGGTGGTTGAGGGTGAGGGTGAGGGCGAGGGCCAGAGATAGAATGAAGAGAGGCGGATAAGAGGAGCAACAAGTTACGCAATGAAAAAGTGAATGTCGTGTGAAGAAGAGAGGTTAGGGCGATTTATATATGAATATTTTCCGGTCGGTCATTTAAAATCGATGTTAATGATAATCCTTGTACATCGTTTGTGGTAAAACCGATGATGGCACAAATATTTTTGTACATCGTTTTTAAAAATAACCGACGTAAATAAAGAAAACCTATACACAATTTACATCGGTTTTATGAGAACCGATGTTATTTACAAATATTTACATCGTTTCAACAAAAAATGATGTCTTTATGGCGATGTCAATATGGCTAAATGTACTAGTGTATTTGAAGCTCACTTACTGATCATGTTCTATGGGAGTGTGTGTTAGCAGTCCATTTAATAAATTGAACATACGTTCTTCATCAAGGAAAAATCTCGTACATAATTTCGTTTCAAAACCACCATTAATGGATAATATTAAAACTTTCTCATGCATGGCTTTGTTACACTAAAAATGTTAAGGCAGGGCCTTACTCCAGTGAAATACGCTTACTGCTTGCTTGCTCAAAGACGTATAGGCACGAAACTCGTAGAGGAGCACAAGTGAGTGCCGCGTGGAATGGTTTTGTGAGCAGATAGGTTGACCGGAAGGATGGGACTGACTTCACCCGGTGAAGATTGCAGACCAGCGGATCTGGTAGTCGACAATCGTTCGGACTTGGTAAAGGTTGTCGCGGCACCTGTAGTAGGACATAGGACTTAACGCGATGCCCGCAAACCAATTTACGATGTCTCCGTCGCTGACGTTCGTCAAGCAGGCCACATGGATTGGCCAGGGTCTTCTTCGGCTAATGAGACCTCGATCTCGAAGCCTTCAGAGTATCTTTTTGATAGGCGCTTCGAGCTGTACCCGAAAGTGGGATTCTTTCATTGTCTCATGCATAGCTCTAATAGGCCGTTGGGCTAGAAGGGCAAGTACATCAATTAGTAGGTAGGAGAGGATTAATGTCCGATCCACAAGGACAAATGATTGATTTACCGGCCTATTCAAAGTAATTTACGCGAAGGACTCCCTTCCGAGTTCGGAGAGTCTGGTCCAAAGAGAAAAGTCTTTTAAGTTGAACAAAAAGAGGCAGCGCGCATCCTTTTTCAGCTGGCTTAAAATCCAAGCAATCCGCTGGTGGTCAAAACGACCCCCGCTGCCTCCTTGAAAGAGAGATGTCCTGAACCGCTAGACGATGGGGGCATACTGATGCGAAATAAAACTGCGGAATAACACAAACAAAGATATTTGCCGTAACTAGACCTATAGCTACGTCAATGGTGATTGTATTCAAGACCTATTGAATACGAATCGAGTTAAAGTTTGAAAACGCGTCAAACAGTAACAAGGGTGAATCGAACGCATCAATTCAAAGAACAATCGAACGTTAATAAAGCGATACAATTGAAACACTTTTTGGTTTTTTTCTTAATTCATTTTGTCTTTACAAAACGAGATTGAATGACTATTTAAGGGTTACAAATTCAGAAATGGAAAACTAAAAGACTAGCTATTAAGCATAGGTATTATTACACATAATGATAGTCATAAAGCACTATTAAGATAGCTAATAATAACCATAATGGCAAACAATGAATCCAGCCAAGCATTAATCCATTTTTGTATTAAAACAACCGTTCCAAATCATCCTTGGGAACGTCTTCAACTTAGGGTCAACGTCTTCAATAAAAGCTCGAGATGCATTTAATCATTCCCTAGATTCATTTTATAGCCCCAAATAATACTCGGGAATGTATTAAACTGATCTCTGACTTGTATTGAATTATTCGTATCATCCGCCCTTTCTTCAAAAAGAATTGTCCCAATTCTTGTGCCTTCTAATGTCGGGATAAGGGCTGTGATATGCTTCCTTGCTTGGCTGTTAAAATGCCTGGATTGAACACCTTGGACGTTTGCTGATGGTTCCAACCACATATTCTCATACCTAGACATGCTATTATTGTGCCGTTCACGACAAGCCTATCGCCCCGACCTATTTTCTGCCTAAACTCATTAAACCCACGAACTAATCCTGTAACTCCATTGAAACCGTGATAATGCAATGCATTATTCCATAGAAACGCCAATCCTACAACATAAAGTCCAGGATTTATTATGTTCATGGCTTGAGACGTATTCTCTTGGGCTGCCCAAACCATGTCCACTGTTTCCTTGCTAATCAAAGTCAGCGAGAACTTGACCAAGCCAGCGTTAGACATTATTTCTGGGATATGAAAGACCTTTGGTGTGCTAATGTGTTCTAGTTGTTGAACAACCTGATCAACGATTTCATCGTCATAAACATCAAAAACAGGAGGCAAATCAGGATTGAAAATCTTAAAAGTCTCCATCTTTTTTTTTTTTTTTTTTTTTTTTTTCGGATGAACAGTGTTTCACCCGTCAACAGTAATTTTTTTTTTTTTGAATTTGATGCACCTAGGACCGTCTTGAATTTAAGGACATCAAGAGCCTAAGCTCTGATACCATATGATGCGAAATAAAACTGCGGAATAACACAAACAAAGATATTTGCCGTAACTAGACCTATAGCTACGTCAATGGTGATTGTATTCAAGACCTATTGAATACGAATCGGGTTAAAGTTTGAAAACGCGTCAAACAATAACAATGGTGAATCGAACGCATCAATTCAAAGAACAATCGAACGTTAATAAAACGATACAATTGAAACACTTTTTGGTTTTTTTCTTAATTCATTTTGTCTTTACAAAACGAGATTGAATGACTATTTAAGGGTTGCAAATTCAGAAATGGAAAACTAAAAGACTAGCTATTAAGCATAGGTATTATTACACATAATGATAGTCATAAAGCACTATTAAGATAGCTAATAATAACCATAATGACAAACAATGAATCCAACCAAGCATTAATCCATTTTTGTATTAAAACAACCGTTCCAAATCAGCCTTGGGAACGTCTTCAACTTAGGGTCAACGTCTTCAATAAAAGCTCGAGATGCATTTAATCATTCCCTAGATTCATTTTATAGCCCCAAATAATACTCGGAAATGTATTAAACTGATCTCTGACTTGTATTGAATTATTCGTATCACATATGTACCACATGTCTTTTATTGGTTATTAATAATTTTGTAATAAAGTGTGCATGACGCGTATATGATTTAGACACGAGTCAATACTTTGACTCTCGTGTTGTCATTTTTTTAGAACATGTATTTCCATACAAAGCTCGATGGGATCCATATACCTATGTATCCCATCGAGTCTCTCATTATCACGCCATCTCATATAATTAGCTAGGTTCCTAGTTGTGTACCTAACCAACCATGTGAAATCTCACTTACTGAGACTTCTAGTACTCCCACGGACGTTCCCACCAAGCCCATGTAATACCTCACACAACAGTGGGTCATGGGCATAGACTCAAATGAACCTTGTGTTTGACACAAAGGATACGTTCATCACAACATTCATTCCGCATCGCAAGCTCACACCATATCACAATCCCTTGAAGGTACAAAATTTCATATTTCTATGATGTGAGCAATAATAATTTTTCACCTCATCATCATATCTTCTTGTCGGTCGTGACCAAAAGCCACACGCCTAGCTTCTTTCGAATTACTTGGCAGACTCTCCAATATCGCCAAACTATGCCACTTGAAATCAATATGTTCTCGAGAAAAGTAGTACTTGGACTCTCACTTATGCTTCTCCTAAAAATGGTGTTATGACAGAAACGAGAAAGAACAAATAAAAACAATAAAGACGATAACACACAGATTTACGTGGTTCACTAACGGTGTGTTAGCTACGTCCACAGGGCAGAAGGGAGGAGAGTTTTATTAATGTTGAGGAGTATTACAGAGTTTTTAGATTCAGATTCAGAAAGTTATGATATGCATAACTGCTAGGGTTAGGCTTAGAGAGTTTATATACTACTCTCTAAGACCTAATACAGAAAACCTAGAAAGGCCCAAAACAGACCATAGGCCCAAGACAGAAACCCTAGCCCAAACCCCCGCATTGTCACTCGAAGTGGCAACTAAACCGATTCAAGGCATTATTCAACAAATCTCCACCTTGACTTGAATTCTCTCTCAACCAAAACAGATGTACCAGATGCACCCCCATAGATGCCAGATGTACCAGAAGAAACTCTTCTCCCTTCCCCCTCAGATATTGCCCCCTAAGGGCAATCAGATGCTTCAGATATTTAGCAAGTTCAAACAATGTTCAAACTTGCTCTGCGGAACTGGCTTGGTAAACATATCAGCTGGGTTATTAGCAGTACCCACTTTGTTCACCTTAATCCTCTTCTCATTTCTCAGAAAATGATACCTGACATCAATGTGTTTAGTTCTCTCATGATGGACTTGATCCTTACCAAGACAGATTGCACTGAGACTGTCACAGTACACAATAGCTTGATCTTGATGTAGACCCAGATCATTAATCAACCCTTTCAACCATATTCCCTCTTTAGCTGCTGATGTCAACACCATATACTCAGCTTCTGTAGTAGACAAAGTTACTGTAGGCTGCAAAGTAGCCTTCCAACTGACAACCGAACCACAAAGAGTGAAAACATAACCGGTCATGGATCTTCTACTGTCCACATCTCCAGCATAATCTGAGTCAGAATACCCAGATACCAAACACTCTGCATCACCTCCATAAATGAGACCAACATCAGATGTACCCTTAAGATACCTAAAGATCCTCTTCACAGCTTGCCAATGTTCTTTTCCTGGATCACCCATAAATCGACTCACCACACTGACAGACTGTGCTAAATCAGGTCTAGTACAGACCATAGCATACATCAAACTTCCTACTGCATTAGCATAAGGAACCCGTGACATGTATGCCTTTTCTTCAGCTGACTTAGGTGCAAACGCAACAGACAGATGTGCATTTGATGCACTAGGAGTATCTATGGATTTAGCTGTAGACATGCCAAATCTTGACAACGCCTTCTGAATATAGCCTTTCTAAGATAAGAAAAGCTTCTTCTAGCTTCTATCCCTGAAGATCTCTATTCCCAGAATTTTCTTCGCTGCACCCAAGTCTTTAATCTCAAACTCAGTACTTAAGAGACCCTTCAGTTTCTGAACATCAGACCTTTTCTCTGCAGCTATTAGCATATCATCGACATATAGGACTAGATAGATGAATGAACCATTCGCAGCCTTAATGTAATATACACAGCAATCATACGGACACCTATTATAGCCGATCTTCATCATATAACTGTCAAACCGCTTGTACCACTGCCTAGGAGACTGTTTCAGCCCATATAAGGACTTTTTCAGCCTGCAAACGTAATCTTCTTTTCCAGGAGCCTGGAAACCCTCTGGCTGAGTCATGTATATCTCTTCCTCTAACTCTCCATGTAGGAAAGCTGTTTTAACATCTAGTTGTTCAAGCTCCAGATCCTGATGTGCAACTATCGCTAGTAGCACCCTGATAGAAGTATGTCTGACCACTGGTGAGAAAATCTCATTGTAGTCTATCCCCTCTCTTTGCGCGAACCCCCTAGCTACAACCCGAGCTTTATACTTGACCCCTTCAACCTCTGTTTCCCCTTCCTTTTTCTTGAAAACCCATTTGCATGTAACAATCTTTCTATCCCTCGGCCTCTTGGTTAATTCCCATGTTTGATTCTTCTGAAGTGACTCCATCTCGTCTCCCATTGCAGCAAGCCATTTAGGAGACTCAGTACCAGTAACTGCTTCTTTGTAGGTGGATGGTTCAGTAGAATCCGGATCCACCTCCTCAGCAACCAGAAGTGCAAAACCCACCAAATTATCTTCTTCACGACCGAATCTGTTCGGAGGCTTCCCAAAGTTGCGCCTGATTGACCGCTCACGGGCCAAACTTGGTTGATTCTGAATTGGTAATGAAGAATCTGATGGTTCAGATTCTGACTGTAGTTGTTGATCTTCGTGTTGTGGTTCACTCTCATCAAGAGTGATTTCTTGCTCCACCTGTTTATCAACACTACTACTATCTGACACAGTAACAGACTTCACAGTAGGATTAATCATAGAATTTTCATCAAAAACAACATTTCTGCTTAAAATAACCCTACCCTCAGATGGAGACCATATGCGGTATCCCTTGACACCATCCCCATAACCCACAAATACTCCCTTTCTAGCTCGTGGTTCTAACTTACCCTCATTTACATGATAATAGGCAGTACTACCAAAAGCTCTTAAAATAGAATAATTAGCAGGCTTACCAGACCACATCTCAAAAGGAGTTTTGAGATTCAGACTTGTGTGAGATCCCCTGTTTATCAGATAGCATGTTGTACTAACTGCTTCTCCCCAGAATTTCTTTGTTAGTTCAGCATTAGAGAGCATGCACCTCGCCCTCTCCAGAAGTGTCTGATTCATTCGCTCTGCTACACTGTTTTGCTGAGGTGTATTTCGGACTGTATGGTGTCTAGCAATCCCTTCCTGCTTGCAGAACTCATCGAACTAAGACCACCAAAACTCCAGACCGTTATCAGTTCGCAGCTTCTTGACCTTCTTCCCGGTTTGATTCTCCATTAGTGTTTTCCAGTGCTTGAACTGACTGAAAGCTTCACTTTTGTGCTTCATCAGATATATCCAAGTCATCCTCGAATAATCATCAATAATCGACACAAAATACTTGCGACCTCCCAAAGACTCCACCCTAAAAGGACCCCAGCAATCAGAATGGATGTAATCAAGTGTGCCCTTGGTCCAATGCACTGCTTTAGGAAACTTGTTGCGATGTAGTTTCCCAAAAACACAATGCTCACAGAAATCCAGATCCTTGACCTTGTGACCACACAGAAGATCTTCTTTAGACAAAGTCTGCATCCCCCTTTCGCTCATGTGACCAAGTGATATGCAGTTTGTCGTCGGGACTGCTATCAAACAATATTTATAAGCCAACAATACTAGCTAATGAAGCTAGTGGTAAGTCGGGTGTCGAATTCACAGGGAGGACTATTGTTTAAACGGATGTAGGGTGTCTAGTGTTCAATTCTATGGTGTTTACAGTTATGAGGGGTTGAGTTTAGAGAGAAACAAAATCTAAATGATAAACAAAAGACCAAAGCTTAATAACCAACAAATGCTTAATGAAAGGAAATGTAAAATCAATAGAGAAAGAAACTAGGGTATGACGGGACTATCAATGTTGACTCAGGAAATGGGTGTCAAGGTAATGTATAAGTCTCGGGTGGTAAACTATGTTACTTTGTAGGTCTCGACAGCCACCACCTATTTGAGTTTGGTCGTCTATGCCTATATTACTTGGTCGGTCTCAATAGGCTTATACTACGGCGTGAGTCAAGAGTCGTCACTATCAACTAACGCGATGAAACAAACAAAGAGGCTATGCAAAACAGTTTAATCAACAAGTCATTGCCCTAATCAATATCGATTCGTCCCTAACCCTAGTGTGGAATTTAGCTACTCATTACGTATCTAAATCTAGGCATGTAAACTACTGTAATGGCGGTAAACATGATAGCAAGGCGATATGAAAACAATCAATTAACGAAATGACTAAATAAGAAACGAAATAAAACTGAATCAGAACCTGAATTAGGGCAAAAACAAGAAGGTTGCCGATCGGTATAAGGTTATACCGATCGGTATAGTGTTGTAAACGAACGAAAACTTAAAACTAATCGACTAAAATGTGAAATAATAATCTAAAATGGTGTTTTAGAGCGGAAACTCGATCCGTGACAAGGGATCTTGCGTCTAGGGAGAGATACCCTCACTCTCTTCACTTCTCCTTCATATAGAGCTAGGTTTTCTCTTTTGGGCTTCGATGTTTCTTCTGAGTGACTTGGGCTTCGGAAAGCTTCGGTCCCGTTGCTCAATAGCTTGCCCAGTAGATTAGAGAGGTAGAAAACGAAAGTGGGCTTGTCCTGGCCGATCGGTGGATTGGTCTTGACAATAGGTGTGGGCTTGAATTGTCCTCTATAGGTCTTCATTTGATAGTTCAAGGTAGATGTGGGCTCCCACCGATAGGTGGGCTTGTATGAAGTGTCCACAAGGCTTAGGAAGAAGTGGAAAGGGCCCCCAGGATGTCTCTGACGATCGGTGGTAGGCCATTTGGCCCTTGGACGATCGGTGGGAGGCATTGCCGATCGGTGGTAGGCCATTTGGCCCTTGGACGATCGGTGGGAGGCATTGCCGATCGGTGGCACTGTTAAATTCCTGCACCGCGCACTGAACTTAAAACGTCCGCCATTTCTTCGTTACTTGGCGGATTTTGGCGTTCTTGGTCTCATTCCGAAGCTAAGAAAGAGATCTATCTTATCAACCTTGAATCGCCTCAATCACATATCTAGAACTCAATCTATTTCCCTTCAAACTATCCAAAATGCATCCAAAAGCACCCCGAGAAGTCCTAAACCTGCAATTGAGGAACAAAACATACCAAAGTAGCATAGGCAAGGGATATGACATGAAATCGGCTCAAATGAGCTATAAGTAAGACTGAAATGGGGGCGAATAAGTGTGTAAATGTGCATATAAAATATGCACATCACCAAGCCTCATATGCCACAGCTTAGCCAGATGGGTATATAAAATCACATAGAACGCCAACGGGACCATCGAAAGGTATAAAGCCTGACTTTTTTTTTTGGAAATCGACAAGATGAAGGTATTGACTACACATGAATATATTCGCTTATGAAACTATTGACTATCCGTACTTTACTTGTCTGTGGATATCGCTAAAAATTGGGAGCTTCATCAAATGGACATGCAATCTCAAGGGAATCTCTTTGAAACCACGTTTACGTGTTGTCTTCGCAAATCCTTTTCAGTCTCAAGAAGCACTCTATAGTTGGTATTCTAAAATTGCTTTCACTCTCACCTCCTACCGTATTTCAATTCATCAAACTATTCTCCTTCACTACTAAAACCAATAAATTTTATGTCATAGTCTATGTTGACGGTCTCGTTATCTGTGGTACTCCATCTCCTGCCATCTTTGATTTAAACGTTATTTGAGCATATGTTTTCATATAAAAGACACGGTCTTTAAAATTCTTTCTCGACATCAAAGTAGCTCGAAGAAAATCGATTTTTTCCTATCACAACGAAACTACGCTTTGGACATCTTGGCCAAAACCGTCCTTCTTGCTTCTCGTCCTTCCTCCATTCCTATGGAAGGCCAACCACAACTTTGCTCGTGCAGATGGTGCTCTTCTTTAGGATCCCTAACTTTATTGTTGCCTTGTCGGCCATCCCACATATTTGAACAACACTCTCCTCGATCAGCTATAGTGTCCACATTCTAGCCCAGTTCATCTCTCATCCGAAATGGAGTTGCTCAACAAGTGGCTCATTACTCCGTTACTCGAAGAATAGTCTAGGACAAGGTCTACTTCTACGCACTATTTATGATTTACGCCCTTGTGCATTCTGCGACGCAACGTGGGCAAGTTGCCCGTTGAACCGATATTGCCTCACAACATATCTCGTCTTTCTTAGCTCCTCACCCGTCTTCGGGAAGACTAAGAAACAAAAAATTATCCCCGTTCTTTTGCCAAAGCCTAATACCCTTTAGTGACCTATAACACTTGTGAACATGCATAAATGGCTTCGAGGTTGATTTCATTTTTTTAGGGTAAGACGTGGAAAAATTGATACAAACCAAAATAATCCAATTTGAACGGGAACTGAACTCAAATTGAGGATCCGAGTCTGACCCGAGACCTGAATTGAACCGACCCTATTCAAACCGAATCAAATGTTTATTATCAAATAGTTGTTAACCCCAATTAACTCATAACAACCCACTCGAAAATTATCAAACCCGTAATGACCCGACCCGACCCCATTGTTACTTCCTGGCGATCCACAACTTTATTGCTGCCTTGTCGGGCATCTCGCATATTTGACCATCACGCTCCCCAATTACATGTAGTGGCTACATTCTAACCCAGTTCACGTCTACACCCAAAATGGAAGATTGGAATGCTGCTTTGCATGTGGTCCGTTACTTTAAACATACTCCGGAACAAGGTCTACTTCTACGCACTATTTACAATCTCCGCCTTTGCGCCTTCTACATACGACGTGGCTTGGTCATGTTGCATGTTGACCCGAAATTTTCTCACAACATATCTCGTCTTTCTTCGATCCTCACCCTATCTCCGGGATGACTTAAAAGCAAAACACCATCTCTCGCTCTTTCGCTTAAGCCGAGTACCCGACACGAATAACGCAACCCGAACCCAAAGCGAGGACCCGTATATGAATTGATACGCGAATTGACCCAACCGACCTATATGTTTATTATTGTATACTAGCTGTTATCCTTAAATAACTTTATAACAACCCAACCGAAAACGATCCGAACCCACAATGTCCCTACCCGACCCGAATTTTATCAAACACAAACAACCTGGACCCGAATTGACCGCCTCGATTGACCTGTTTCCTAGGTATACTCGGGGTAACCATCCAACCCTCAAATAATTCCTCACTGATAATCAATATGCACTTCATCTTGCTCGCAATCCCGTCTTCAATGAGCGCACTAAGCATATTGAATATTTTGAGTTCTGGTAAACATGCAACATGCCCAAGCCGTGTTGGTCTAGGTTAAAACTTGGGTGAAACTCCCAAAGGTCTCAGGTTCAAGCCTACTTGAGAGTAATCTTATAGAGAATTTATGATCTGAGGCTATACCTTCAGACTTCGAGTTTGTCACCCATGGGTGACTTACCTAGTATGTGTGGTTTGCGGGCTATTACGTGTACTCGAAGGTTTACCTAGAGCACACCACCTTATGAAGATGAGAAGCTTTTTTTAAAAGAAGATTTACAAATATTTGAAGATTAATGTTTTTATTTTAATTATCTAGCTTGTATTCAATCATAAAATTTATTATACCGTCTTTACAATTGCGGGAGGCCAGTATTAGGAATAAATGTGAATTTTGGTCACACAATTCATAGTATTTAAATTTTTATTATATACACTGAATTGTATTAAATAAGAGGTTTCTTATATACCTTATAGTATAAAATTATCTTTTTATACATACCTCACTTTGAAGAATGGAGTGATAAACAATCACAAGCATTCTCTAACCAATATCTCACAATCTCTAAAATCTAATACACACCCAATCTTACTATTTTATTAAGAGAAAAGAAAAGAAACACAAAAAAGAAACTAGAACCATGTAGTTGAAAAGTCTCATGCACGAGTACGTAGAAGCACACTAGCCCTTAATCACTTATGAGTTGCTTCCATGCATGCAACTTGCGTTATCCTACGATCTTACCAAATCCCAAATATAATAACTTACATGTTACATCCACAAATTCACTAAAGTACCAAACATTGGCCTTTTCAACCATTTCGTTCTTGGCTTTTCTGACCGTCATAGACTGCATGCTCAAGTACTTGGTCAACTTATATGCACTTCATAATCCTTACGAGTATATAAAAGCAACAACATATAACGGTATGATATCTACACAAATAAATTAATATTTTTCACACATGGATAATTCAATCAAAGTTAAGCTAATCGATACACGACATGTTGTCGTTGATCCGAATGAGTTTAAATCCGTAGTTCAGAATCTTACGGGAAAGAATTCTTCGGTTACATGGATTGAATCGAACTTTGCAGAGACTTCTTGCAACTCATCTTCATGCAAGGAACTCGAGAGTAAGCAAGAAGCTCATATCAAAGACGATTTGTTGCTAGCACAAACACGGAATAATAAACCGAATGATGTTAACCGAAGCCGTTATTTTTCACTAGGGAATAAAAATGAAGGCAATAATATTTGGGTTGGTGAGTATAATGTACTTGAAAGTAGTCATGTTAATGTACAAAACGAGTTATCATCAATAGCAGAACTTGATCAAATGTTAGAAGATCTTCCACTGATTGAAGAATTAGAATATTGGCCGTGGAATTCACACGAGCATGGTAGTTTTTAGTGTCTATAGAACAGTATCCTCTATATATTAAAACACAAACATTTAAACCCACCACATTAACCCACGTCATCATAATAAAAAACTTTTTCAATACATACATAAGAATAAAAAGAGGTAGTGGTGGACCCCACTTGTTTGTCTCCATTACTTTCATTTAGAATTTAGACTATAAAGTTTACGGTTTTTTTTCATTGTATCTTTATTTTTTCACTATTTATTTTGGGTCCATTATTTATTTTGCCCTTTTCATAAATTTCATTTGCTTAATATAACTCATTTGGGGTAATTAAAGACATGGCCAAATAAACCCGAACTTGAAAAACCGGCTGAAAATATTTTAGGAGTTTTTATAAAACGTCAACAAAAAAACCAGCGTCGTCGACATTTTTTGTTGGAGTATATTACGGTATTAGAGTGTAATACCGATATTATGCCCCTTGGTGAATCAATGAATTGCATTATGTTTAATTTACAACACTATTCTATTTATAATAATACAATGGGTAGTTACACAAACTAGTATGTCCCTTCACCAATGGACACATTGATTCACCAAGGGGCATAATATCGGTATTACACTCTAATACCGTAATATACTCCAACATTTTTTCTACTTTCTCAACTTTACCCTTGACTTTTAAATTTTCTTACCTCCGACTCAGTCAATTTTTTAAAAACTTTCATAGATATTGTAATATACACTAATAATTGAGATGACGAGAATACCTTCTTTCTCAATTTGTTCTACGATTTTAAATGAGAATCACAATGGATTTAACGAAAAATAAATTGAAGAGATCATAAATTAGTAAAAAAAAAATGAAGTTAACAAATATATAAAATAAATTACAACGAATAATGATAATGATTTTTCAACAAATTAATCTATCAACGAGAATAATTCAAACATCTATATTAAAATTTATTATAGAAAACAATAAATGAATTTAGACTACGCATGGAAACCTGTCAAATATCAGACTTGGACGTGAATATTTCAGACCTGAACCTTGGCCAAGATGTGGGTGATCTATGTATAAGAGCAAATTACTTTTTTGTTTTTAATAAAAAAATTATTTTTGTATTTGTTAGAATTATCGTCATTAATACATGAATTTGTTGAGTGGTCGTGAAATTATATGAAGTACGGCTTGGTAGGAGCTAATGGATTAGTCGTAGGGAAATAAAGATTATGGATTGTTAGGCTACTTGAAAAAAAGTTGGTGGGAAAATAAACTTTGAAAAGAGGGTATCTCACTAAGTTATTGCGAAACCATTTTCTCGCTTGATATAATTTTTGTACCATTTATATAATTGATTATGGCACACAATGTTTCTTTTTTGTTTGGCACATGTTTTCTTACAAATTGTAACCATTTTTATCATATATTATAACCATTTTTAATTAGTGTCCAATTTTAAAGTATACGTACATATTTTATTACTTTTTATACAATTTTTTCATCTATATTTAGTATTTCAATAAGTAAAATTGTAAGGTTGTTTAACACTAATTTAGTGTAAAAACGCATTACACAAAAATTATTGTTTGTAAAATATATTTGCCTAATTTCATAAATTCCACCTAAATATCATCATTAATTCATTATCATATATGTTATAATAATAATATTTTTACTATTTTTCATAAAAACATCCTCGTGCAATTTTGCACGAGTTAAAACTAGTAGGTATATATGTCGTTTCCCTTAATTTGGCATTAGCAAATATAGTATTGAAGCATAGTACAAATTGTAAAGTATTGTAAGCCTACAATTTTGTTAGCTACATACATTCTCATCCATCACTCTATTCTTCTACTCCGACGGAGTACGAAATATTATTTCCGTCTCAGTGAATTGTTA
Source organism: Heliosperma pusillum (assembly GCA_022085475.1). NCBI lineage: Eukaryota > Viridiplantae > Streptophyta > Magnoliopsida > Caryophyllales > Caryophyllaceae > Heliosperma > Heliosperma pusillum. The sequence goes on from JAIUZE010067054.1 coordinate 15,020, forward strand.
TCTGTTTTTATTTTGAGGCGTGTTCTTCATTTATTATCTATTTCTATACCGGGCAAGTATTAAGCAAGTGGCTAGCTTGTGCAAGTTACAATAACTTTTTTTTATTGGCCTATTTCGTATCGGGTCATTTTGGGTCGAGTCACTTCGGATCAGGTCATTTTGAGTCGAGTTGATCTAGTTAGTTTGGGTCATTTCGGGTCATGATTTTGCCTTAATTAAGTCATTTTAGGTCAACCGGGTCAATTTGGGTCACTCTAGTGGGGTCGGATTTATCGGGTCACTTTCGGGTCATTTTCGGATCTTGGGCTGTCTAATCGGCCTGTTCAGTTTTGCAAGGTCTAGCCATAGTTGATCATTAATCTTTGAAAAGAAAAAGAGTAACGATTAATGTTCTACGGATTTCTCACGCATTCGATAGAGATCCCTTGTCTCATTGTTCTATCTCATCTCATGTTCCATTGTCTAACTTACGATACATTATCCCTCACATAATAAAAATGGTAGTACTTTATGTTAAGTTAATGATGATACTCCGTAAAACACAATATGGGATAGATCTCTGTTGTCCACGCATTCACGGCTTTTTTGGTAACAAGGGAACCCACAATCGCTGTTTTTAGTGCGCTCTTGGTAAACCCTCGGATATATGTAATAGCCTGCAAACCACGCATACCAGTAAACCACCCGAAGGTGACATACTCGAAATGTAGAAGGCATAGTCTCAGACCCTAACAACACCCCAAAATTACTTTTAGAAAGGCTTGAACCTGAGACCCGAAAATCACCCAAGCTTTAATTCTTACTCTTAGTTGCAATTTATCTTTTTTCATGGGTTTGTCTCATTGAGCCCTTTTTTTTACCAAGAAAGAAACTAATCTTCTTGCAAAACATTCATTTCACCTCTTTATCTTTTAAACTAGACTATATCATCATCTTTGATGTCAATGGAGGTAGTGATGTGATGGTGGACCAAAGTTAAATTATATCCGTTCTTAGTGTTGAGTTGTATGGTAATTAGCCGAAATTATTGGATGAAACATAGTAAACAATATCTTAATGAAGACGGACTTATTGGACTAGTTTGTCGATTATAGATCATTTGTTTGTTGATTGTACCTCTAAGTAGGCCATTTATGTTAGTATTAATTTATTGGTGACCCACTTTACAAACTTTTAGTAACCACGTTGCGCTTTCGATGCTAGTGTATAAATGGATAGTTTTGACTTTTGATAGCCCTTAGGACCGTGTAGAATACACGACCATCTTGTTGACTTTCGCTTTGTTTTATCAGCCCGTCTCGCTTGTGACGGTCTTAAATTGTGACCCCTCATAATTCTTTCCTACTACCACTTTCACTTGCCCCTTCCACTTATCCCTTTGTCTCACGTCACACAAAAGAGAATTTGTGTATTTATCGTTTTGTCATTTGTGTTATGTTATTTGATATAGATTTATGTTATTTCATATCATATTGTATTGTGTAGTACTATATATCGTTTAGATTAAGGGTCGTTTCAAGCTGAGTAAAAAATAGTCTTTAATAAAACCTTGTTTTAGTTAGTTAGACAGTCATTGGCTTATCGAGTGTGCAAGCATAGTAAACCGCATAGTACATAAGGTATCATGACCCGGTTGATTCTAGTACCCTCGTTAGATATGGAACATCCTCTATATATTAAAACACAAACATTTAAACCCACCACATTAACCCACGTCATCATAATAAAAAACTTTTTCAATACATACATAAGAATAAGAAGAGGCAGTGGTGGACCCCACTTTACTTTCATTTAGAATTTAGACTATAAAGTTTACGGTTTTTTTTCATTGTATCTTTATTTTTTCACTATTTATTTTGGGTCCATTATTTATTTTGCCCTTTTCATAAATTTCATTTGCTTAATATAACTCATTTGGGGTAATTAAAGACATGGCCAAATAAACCCGAACTTGAAAAACCGGCTGAAAATATTTTAGGAGTTTTTATAAAACGTCAACAAAAAAACCAGCGTCGTCGACATTTTTTCTACTTTCTCAACTTTACCCTTGACTTTTAAATTTTCTTACCTCCGACTCAGTCAGTTTTTTAAAAACTTTCATAGATATTGTAATATGCACTAATGATTGAGATGACGAGAATACCTTCTTTCTCAATTTGTTCTACGATTTTAAATGAGAATCACAATGGATTTAACGAAAAATAAATTGAAGAGATCATAAATTAGTAAAAAAAATGAAGTTAACAAATATATATAAAATAAATTACAACGAATAATGATAATGATTTTTCAACAAATTAATCTATCAACGAGAATAATTCAAACATCTATATTAAAATTTATTATAGAAAACAATAAATGAATTTAGACTACGCATGGAAACCTGTCAAATATCAGACTTGGACGTGAATATTTCAGACCTGAACCTTGGCCAAGATGTGGGTGATCTATGTATAAGAGCAAATTACTTTTTGTTTTTAATAAAAAAATTATTTTTGTATTTGTTAGAATTATCGTCATTAATACATGAATTTGTTGAGTGGTCGTGAAATTATATGAAGTACGGCTTGGTAGGAGCTAATGGATTATTCGTAGGGAAATAAAGATTATGGATTGTTAGGCTACTTGAAAAAAAGTTGGTGGGAAAATAAACTTTGAAAAGAGGGTATCTCACTAAGTTATTGCGAAACCATTTTCTCGCTTGATATAATTTTTGTACCATTTATATAATTGATTATGGCACACAATGTTTTTTTTTGTGTTTGTCACATGTTTTCTTATCAATTGTAACCATTTTTATCATATATTATATCCATTTTTAATTAGTGTCCAATTTTAAAGTATACGTACATACTTTATTACTTTTTATACAATTTTTTCATCTATATTTAGTATTTCAATAAGTAAAATTGTAAGGTTGTTTAACACTAATTTAGTGTAAAAACGCATTACACAAAAATTATTGTTTGTAAAATATATTTGACTAATTTCATAAATTCCACCTAAATATCATCATTATCAGGGGCGAACCCAGGATTTAATTTCTGGGGTAGCAAATAAAATTTAGTTTATAAATATCGATAAATTTTGAAATCGAGAAAAATATATATAACTTATTAAATGTAATTCACAAATCTATAACGAGTACAATGACTACTTACATAGTAATAACTAAAAATATTGTTACTTCCTAATAAAATTTCAATTTTAGTAATTTATGATCAATTAGTTTTTATGTGTTCTAATTCATCGACTAAACTTTTCATGTTGCAATTTAGCAAATTTTCATTAATTTTATTTTATACATCTAGAATTTTTTAATTATTCTTGATTAGTAATATACCATAAAAAAATAAACTCTATACAATAACATTAGAGAAAATAAAAATGTGGTACCCAAAACGTTCATTCAAAAATATTTATCAAAGAAAATATTTGGTTGCTAAATAGTTAATACGGATTTACATTCTTAAGGAAAGTTTAATAGAATAATTGACTTTAGATATTCTCCGTATTATTACTTCACATAAGCATTTATTTAAATGTAGCAAAAAAAAGGGAAAATGCATGTCGTGGGGGTCGAACCCAGGAGAACAGATTGAAAATCATTGTCTTTACCACTGAGCTACAAGATATTATTCACTGCATAATTAATGAGATAACATTTACTTATTTACTATACAGTAACATTTAGGGTAGCAAAAATCCGCCAACTAAACTAATTTTTTTGTGTTTGGGGTAGCAGGGGCGACCCCTTGCTACCAAGTGGGTTCGCCCCTGATCATTATCATATATGTTATAATAATAATATTTTTACTATTTTTCATAAAAACATCCTCGTGCAATTTTGCACGAGTTAAAACTAGTAGGTATATATGTCGTTTCCCTTAATTTGGCATTAGCAAATATAGTATTGAAGCATAGTACAAATTGTAAAGTATTGTAAGCCTACAATTTTGTTAGCTACATACATTCTCATCCATCACTCTATTCTTCTACTCCGACGGAGTACGAAATATTATTTCCGTCTCAGTGAATTGTTATCTGTTTTTATTTTGAGGTGTGTTCTTCATTTATTATCTATTTCTATACCGGGCAAGTATTAAGCAAGTGGCTAGCTTGTGCAAGTTACAATAACTTTTTTTATTGGCCTATTTCGTATCGGGTCATTTTGGGTCGAGTCACTTCGGATCAGGTCATTTTGAGTCGAGTTGATCTAGTTAGTTTGGGTCATTTCGGGTCATGATTTTGCCTTAATTAAGTCATTTTAGGTCAACCAGGTCAATTTGGGTCACTCTAGTGGGGTCGGATTTATCGGGTCACTTTCGGGTCATTTTCGGATCTTGGGCTGTCTAATCGGCCTGTTCAGTTTTGCAAGGTCTAGCCATAGTTGATCATTAATCTTTGAAAAGAAAAAGAGTAACGATTAATGTTCTACGGATTTCTCACGCATTCGATAGAGATCCCTTGTCTCATTGTTCTATCTCATCTCATGTTCCATTGTCTAACTTACGATACATTATCCCTCACATAATAAAAATGGTAGTACTTTATGTTAAGTTAATGATGATACTCCGTAAAACACAATATGGGATAGATCTCTGTTGTCCACGCATTCACGGCTTTTTTGGTAACAAGGGAACCCACAACCGCTGTTTTTAGTGCGCTCTGAGTAAACCCTCGGATATATGTAATAGCCTGCAAACCACGCATACCAGTAAACCACCCGAAGGTGACATACTCGAAATGTAGAAGGCATAGTCTCAGACCCTAACAACACCACAAAATTACTTTTAGAAAGGCTTGAACATGAGACCCGAAAATCACCCAAGCTTTAATTCTTACTCTTAGTTGCAATTTATCTTTTTTCATGGGTTTGTCTCATTGAGCCCTTTTTTTTTACCAAGAAAGAAACTAATCTTCTTGCAAAACATTCATTTCACCTCTTTATCTTTTAAACTAGACTATATCATCATCTTTGATGTCAATGGAGGTAGTGATGTGATGGTGGACCAAAGTTAAATTATATCCGTTCTTAGTGTTGAGTTGTATGGTAATTAGCCGAAATTATTGGATGAAACATAGTAAACAATATCTTAATGAAGACGGACTTATTGGACTAGTTTGTCGATTATAGATCATTTGTTTGTTGATTGTACCTCTAAGTAGGCCATTTATGTTAGTATTAATTTATTGGTGACCCACTTTACAAACTTTTAGTAACCACGTTGCGCTTTCGATGCTAGTGTATAAATGGATAGTTTTGACTTTTGATAGCCCTTAGGACCGTGTAGAATACACGACCATCTTGTTGACTTTCGCTTTGTTTTATCAGCCCGTCTCGCTTGTGACGGTCATAAATTGTGACCCCTCATAATTCTTTCCTACTACCACTTTCGCTTGCCCCTTCCACTTATCCCTTTGTCTCACGTCACACAAAAGAGAATTTGTGTATTTATCGTTTTGTCATTTGTGTTATGTTATTTGATATAGATTTATGTTATTTCATATCATATTGTATTGTGTAGTACTATATATCGTTTAGATTAAGGGTCGTTTTAAGCTGAGTAGAAAATAGTCTTTAATAAAACCTTGTTTTAGTTAGTTAGACAGTCATTGGCTTATCGAGTGTGCAAGCATAGTAAACCGCATAGTACATAAGGTATCATGACCCGGTTGATTCTAGTACCCTCGTTAGATATGGAACATTGTCTAATTAATCATACTAATAAGGAAATGGGCACGCAAAACGAGGGAGACACACGACCAAATAGCTTGTGGTCGTGGCCTCCACCTTGATCACCATCTTCCTTTCGTGTCTCTTTGTCCATTGCGTTCTAAGAACGATCCTTGGACATCGATGTGTGTCTTAATAGTGTATATAAATCCAATAACTCTTAGGCTTGCGTTCACCGTAAAAATTCTACTTAAGTTAGTATAGACTTGACCAAAGTACCTTGACCATGTAAGAGAAATAAAAGTTACGAATAATGATATGATTTTTATGATTTTTCAATTTATAAAATTTAAGTTTTAAGAGGTTTAAGAAACTAAATTTAAGTGGGAGCGAGAATGATGTACCATACACCTGAGTGTATGGTATACGAATTGATATTTAACCCATCTAAAGTTTAAGTCAAAAATAGAGTTGTTTATTTAAGAGTATGAGATAACCTTATTGGATGGTTGTGCTTTATCCTGGCTATAATTGTATTTTTCTTAATTATTATTTTTTTACCTTTACTATTTTGTTTTTAATTTCAAACAAATTAATTATAAAAGGTCCTTTAGAAAGTTTAAAATTTAAAATTAATATCAACCATTTTTTCTTTAAAAAAACTGAAAATAATCTTACTCCAAATTTAAAATCTTACTCCAAATTTAAAATCTTTTGAAAAATAATCTTACTCTATGTATAATAATTCTCTCTTTCTTTCTCCCCATTTTATCTCTAATACACTCATGTTTTACAGAAATTATTATTTAAGACGGGTCAAATAGTTAAGATAAGACAAAATAAAAGTTTCTAGATATTAGGAAAATAATTGTCTTATCTAGGCAAGTTGTATAGTCATTCACTACAAGAAAACAACATTCAGGCGACTGATATTGGCGACTAATTTCAGTCGCTAAAATGAATTTGGCGACTGAAATCAGTCGCCAAGACCCAGTCGCAGTCATTAGTCGCCAAAAAATACTCGGGCGACTACTTTCAGTCGCCAAATTTGGCGACTGAAAAAAGCGTCGCCAAATTGGCGAAATGGCGACTGAAATCAGTCGCCCCAATTGGCGACTAAAAGCTGATGTAGTCGCCAAATTGGCGACTGAAATCAGTCGCCATCATTCGCCAATTTGGCGACTACTACAGCCTTCAGTCGCCAATCAGTCGCCAAAAGGCCTTTTAATTTGCAAAAATACAGGGGGTTTGGCGACTGAAAGTAGTCGCCAAATGAACATTTCAGTCGCAGAAAAACCTGTGATATTGCAAGAAAAATTCTGTTTTCATCCTGCCTGTAACAACCCGAAAAGTACCCAATTTTTCTAGTAAAATATCTTACGGATACTTTTCAGCAAAACTTAAGTTTTAAAATAGAATTTATTGTTTCAAGACGTATTTTGAAATTCCGAGTTCGTATTTGGAATTTTTGAGAGATTCCATGAGAATCCCGTTTTTAAGTCAACTTTGACTTTCGTTGACTTTTCCCGACTCGCCTTGTAATTTTGAAGACCGAAATTTTATTTAAAAAAATAATATTTTTAATTTATTTTTATTTAGATTTATTTGAATTTATGATAATTTAATATAATTATTTTGAATTTATTCGGAATTAAAGAATAACTTTTACGGTTTAATCCCGAATGTCATTTAACTATTCCGAGTCATCAAAAATCCCGAAACCAAACCCGAAACCCGACTTTGGCATGAGTCACACGCCATGTCATCTGTTTCCACTCACAATTAGACCTTTTGATTGTTTCGAT
>JAIUZE010067055.1:0-50180 GCA_022085475.1 Heliosperma pusillum
AGTAGCTTTTATCCTTCATATGCTAGGTTATATGTTAGTTATTTGTTTCATAACATGAAAAGCATATCGTATTTGTTAAGGTTTGTATTTTCCATATACATCTCTTTTATGTTATTCATGTTTTATTAAACTCGACATTTCGTGGCTGGGAGAACTCGGAGTTACTCCCCACTGCCTGTGGCTTCCGTGTTTATATTTAATGCGGTTGACAGGTTTGTGATGCATACTTGGGTACATTGACGAGCTAGCGAGCGAAGTATTTACCTTGGAACTATATTCGGTTCTTAGGATTGTATATTATTATACACTCTTTTATTTCCGTATTTATACGGGAGATATGTCTCCCGTTTTGGATAATTCTTATGTATAATATTATTTCCTTTTGTTATGAACCTTTTTCTTTAAGAAACCTTTGTTATGATGAATATATTTAATAGTAGGTTCCGGTTTTAAAATTTACCGATTTTCACTAAAGTGAACCTATTAGAAACGTATTCTCATCTTTTATTTATTTAAAGTACTTGTTTTTCTTTCCGCAAATTTGAGGGTGTTACAGTTGTTGTTGTTGTTGTTGTGTGTTGTTGTTGTTGTTGTTGTTGATGTTGATGTTGTTTGTTGTTGTTGTTGTTGTTGTTGTTGTTTTTGTTGTTGTTGTTGTAACCGTTGTTGGAGGTTGTTTGTGATGTTGTTGATGTTGTTGGAGGTTGTTTTATGTTGTTGTTGTTGGTGTTGTTGTTGTTGTTGTTGTTGTTGTTGTTGTTGTTGTTGTTGTTGTTGTTGTTGTTGTTGTTGTTGTTGTTGTGTTGTTGTTGTTGTTGTTGTTGTTGTTGTTGTTGTTGTTGTTGTTGTTGTTGTTGTTGTTGTTGTTGTTGTTGTTGTTGTTGTTGTTGTTGTTGTTGTTGCTGCTGCTATTAGTAAACTTTTTGTTCTTGTTGTTATTGTTATGAATATTTATTTAAGTCGATAATAATAATTATAAACGTGTATGTAGATTTGAAATGAAAAGAGTACAACGAGCGTGGATGTATGAAAGATTAGATTGTAATAAAAAATTAAGGTAGGAGTTTGTAATGGGCATTAATGAATTCATTAATTATGTTAAGAAACAAGAAGATTACGGTAGATGTAAAGAAATTAGATGCCCATGTGTAAAGTGTAGAAATAGAAATTTTTTAGCCGAACAAGAAGTACGAAAACACCTAGGGCTTTGGGGCTTTTGCGATGACTATTATGATTGGGTGTGCAATGGTGAGAATTTTGCCGTTGAGGAGAGGTATGATAATCCTTATGGGGATATGGTGGAGCATGCGTTGAGCGACAACATTAATGAAATTATAATGGAAAATGTTGACGCCGAAGTGGTTGATGAATCTCCAAATCCTAATGTACTAGCCTTTTTCAAAATGTTGGAACATGCCAATAAACCGGTGTATGAGGGGAGTCGTCTCTCTTTGTTGCAGCCAGCTTCACGGTTGGTAACATTGAAATGTGAATACAAGTTACCCCACAAATGTGTAGATGGTGTCGCGTCATTTATAGGGGACATTATTCCCTGAAAATCATGTTATGACGCGTAACTTCTATGAAACCAAAAATATTCTTAAAGCTCTTCAACTTCCTTATGAAAAGATAGATGCGTGTGAAATAGGATGTATGTTGTTTTGGGATGATGATAGTCTTCTCGATAAGTGTAGAAAATGTGGTAGAGATCGATATAAAAAACAAAAGAATGCAAATGGCAAAAGGATTGGGATAAAAATTTTAACTTATTTCCCAATAGGACCGCGTTTGCAACGACTTTATGCCACAAAACTAATTGCGGCAGAGATGTGGTGGCATCATGAAAATCCACGTGTCAACGGGATAATGTCTCATCCAAGTGACGGCGAGGCTTGGAAACATTTTGATCGCATTGATCCTTCTTTTGCAAGTGAGCCTCGAAATGTTCGACTTGGTCTTTGTACCGATGGTTTCGCACCTTTTGGTCAATACGGAAAGTTGTACTTCTGCTGGCCGGTAATGCTCACTCCATACAATTTACCACCCTGGCTATGTATGAAAAGACAGTTTATGTTTCTATCATTACTTGTACCCAGTCCGTTGAGTCCCAAAAAATACCTTGACGTTTATTTACAACCGTTAATTCGCGAGTTGAAACAGTTGTGAGAGACAGGGTTGTACACATACGACGTCTCTAGAAAGCAGAACTTTGATCTTAGAGCCGTACTATTATGGACTATCAATGACTTTCCTGCTTACGGCATGTTATCGGGTTGGTCAACTGCTGGTGAACATGCGTGTCCATATTGTATGGAGAAGAAGACTAAGTCGTTTTGGCTTTATAAAAGTAGAAAATGGAGTTGGTTTGATTGTCATAAACAATTTTTACAACCTGATCATGTTTTCCGCAAAGATAAAATGAATTTTCGAAAATGACGAGTAGAGAAAGATTTTGCTGCTACAAGATTAACGGGTGAAGAAGTGTCGGATTGTGTGAAGCATTTTCCCAAAATTGTGGATGCAAGTAAAGCTGAATTGGACTCGTTAAAAGTTTCTCGAATTGGGTGGTGGAAACAAAGCATTTTTTGGGAACTTCCTTATTGGAGAACACTATTAATTCGTCATAACCTTGATGTAATGCATATCGAGAAAAACTCTTTCGAGCAACTGATTCACACGGTGATGGATGTGAAAAACAAGACAAAGTTTACCCCACAGGCACAAGAGGACATGTTGACAGTTTGTTCTAAACAGCGAAAAATGGATTCATTCATTTTGAATAAAGAACAAAAGAAGGTGTTGTGTGATTGGATATCCAATTTGAGATTTCCGGACGGTTATGCTTCAGATCTGAGTAGATGTGTTGATAAACACGAGTTGAAACTACATGGATTGAAAAGTCATGATTGTCACGTGTTTATGGAGCGTTTACTTCCAGTGGCTTTAAGGCACCTTCTCCCGAAGAATGAGTGGAATGCAATAACTGAGATTAGCCAATTTTTCAGAGATTTGTGTACTTCATCGATACAAGTTGAAAAAATGACTACTCTCGAGAACAACATTGCCGAAATCATTTGCAAGTTAGAGAAGATATTTCCACCTTCTTTTTTTAACTCAATGGAGCATTTACCAATTCATTTGCCGTATGAACTGAAAATGGGTGGTCCAGTGCAATATAGGTGGATGTATCCTTTTGAGAGGTAATTAATTCCACAATTATCCAATTTTAACTTTAATTATTTCATTCTATATTATCCAAGTTTTTTATAGGTTCTTAAATCATTTGAAAAAAAAGATTGGAAATAAAGCGCGTGTTGAAGGTTCTATATGCAACGCGTATTTGCTTGAAGAAATTGCCAATTTCTGTTCCTTTTTTTTTTGAAGAGAACATAGACACAAAAGCCAAGGATCTCGACGTAGGCTTGAAAGAGCCTACGTATTCTACCTTACCCGAGATTTTTCAAGATCACGGGGGAATTAGTTCTGGAAAGTGTCGTGAAAGATTTTTAGAAGACAACGAATATGAGCGTGCACACTTATATGTTTTATCTAACTGTGATTTAGATGAATTGAAGCATAACGAAGTGTAAGTAAAAAATCGTCCTTTGGAACTTTAATTATTAATAATTAATTATAACAACATGTAAAAACTATTACTTAATTCGACATTATTTATAATGAATATAGGATGTTTGAAAATTATATCAAAACAGAATATCCCCAATTTCTCACAGCCGAGGATATTTGGAATAAATTTGACACAAGATTTCCCAAATGGTTTAGAGGACAAGTAAGTACATACTACATACTAACACCAGATTACTCTTTTTTTTTATACCTGAAGGTATTATAATTTGATAATAATTTAACAATGATAGGTAAACAACTTAAAAGATCCAGTTCTCATTGCCTTAGCACAAGGTCCTTCGAAAAGGGTGCGAACATGGAAACGTTATTTCATTAATGGATACAAATTTCGCACTTTCAAAGATGGGTTAGATTTGGAAAAATCTACAATTAATAATGGAGTATGTGTAAGTTTGACTGAGGGAGCTGACTACTATGGAACACTCAATAAAATTGTTGAATTGTCATACACAGGCGAAAAAAGCACATATAATGTTATTTTATTCAAATGTGATTGGATAGATAATTCTGAAAAAGGAATGCAAATGCATAAGGATTATAAACTTGTGGATGTTAATCGAAGCAGAAAATTTCCAAAATATGATCCATTTGTGTTGGCTTATCAAGTCGAACAAGTTTATTATACTTCATATCCAAATATCAAAAGAGATAAAGATAAGTGGTCAACAGTATTCAAAACTAAAGCCAGATCGCATGTTGATGCTCCTATTGTCGAATCTGCGTTTCAAGAAGATGTTACTAGTAGTGAGACACTACTATCAATAATTGAAGTGCCAGATGATAACGAAATTATAAAGGAGGAGGAAGAAGAAACTCAAGTAGAGGACAATAATGAGGAGAAGGTAGAAGAGGAGGAGAAGGAGGAAGAGCAAAAGCGGAAGGAAGGCGGAGCAGAAGATAAAGAGGAAGATAAAGAGGAAGATAAAGAGGAAGAAGAAGATTTTATAGACTCTCTTTTTAAATACAACATTTCCGAAAACCAATATTCAAGTAGTGATGATGAATAAGATTATTTCTAATTCTTATATTAGTTGAAACTACTTTTTCTAAATGTATGGGCGTTTGCAAAACAATTTCATTTCAGCTGTTGACAGTTGTTTTTATTATTCATTAATAAGAATATATAGTTTCTTGTACATTAATTGTACATGTTTGTTAATTCATGACAACTTTGAATAGTTTAGTTTTTCTCTATATGGATGGCGGACGATGAAGAAGAGGTAGTTGTAGTAATGTAGAAAACAGAGCGCAGCAGGATGAGAATGAACAAGTCAATGACGAGAACGGGTAACCGACACAGGTGGATACAACTACTCGCAGAGTCCGCCTCGATCCGGATGAGGAAACAGGTGTATGGTAAGACTACTTCACTTTTACTTTAATTGTTTAATTATAATTATGATTATTTACAATATCATAATATTTATATATAATGTATTTAACTATGATAATTAATTTCAGGTTCAGTGACTCATATGTGGTTAAACTGATTTCGGAGACCATAACCTGCGGGTACAAGGAGCATGCGCCAAACTGGAAAGAGACGTCAAATAATTTGCGGTCGTCTTGGTGGAACTGGTTTGAGGTATAATTATTTAAAATATTATAATTATATCAATTTAAATTTGTTTTTCTCAATTTATCTTTTTATTGATTTTTATTTTTTTTGTTTATTTACTTAATATTTTCCTAACTTTATGTTTTTAATCATGACAGCAAAGCGTTTCTTTTGATTCTTGCCATACAGATATGGTAAGGAAAGCTTGAGAATACGCCATGAAGACCCGTTTACGTCATATGATCTACCGAGCCTCGTAGAAAGACGAGGAGTACAGGCCGAAGTGGATTACTTTGTACTTATATAGAAAGCTTAAGAATAAGCATGTTGAAGATCCTTCTTTCGTTGCGAGATCTCAATCAGCCTCGGCTAATCGTAGGTCGGGATGTGAAGAGAAGGGAAAGGCGTTGCCTACTCACATTATGGGTAGAAAAAACACCTTGAGAATCATGGACGAAATGGTATATATACATCTTCTTTCATTTTTTATTTATTTATCTAATTATAATTTAATACTTACATATATATATATCTATGTTATACTAACAAGTATTTAAATTATTGTAGGTCGGGAAAAATTCAGCTGATATCCCAAATGCCGTGAAAGTCTTAGAGAAGACAAAGAAGCACAACTTCTGTGGATGGTTATCAAAAAAACCAGCTGAACTCTTTGTAAGTTATGCAATTTTTTGTTAAGTGATTTATGTTTGTCATTTATATATTTAATTACATTAACTATTTAATTTAAATGACAATTACTAATTCTGAGCTTGTTTGTGATGCAGAATAAGATCATGTCAAAGAAGTCTGAGCTTCAAAGTCAAGGAGTCGAAAACATCGACGATAATGAGATCTATTATGAGGAAACTGGATTTGACGAGAAAGGAAGATGCTACGGATTGGGACCAGCGGTGGATTATTTGTTTGACCATCATAGGCACTCTGTTGCTACCTCAACGCCGACTCAGTGCACCCAAAGTTTGGTTACTAAGCTGTCAAAGGAGAATGCGGCACTTAGGCAAGAGCGCGACGAGCAAGCTCGAAGGATTGCAGCTATAGAAGAGTACTTGAGTCAGGTTGCAAGAAATTCTACTCACAGCTGCAGACCTGGAGGTTCTAACCAGGGTCGAGACGACATTGATGATGATGGCAGCGATAATGCTAGGCCCCACCATTCACCCCTTTCCCTCCATTCACTCCGTGTGGTTGAGTGATTAGTTAACTTTTTTGAACTTAAAACCTTTTATTTGTAAGTCTTTACTTTTATGATATAAAATCAAAACTTTGTTCATGCATGGTTTTTGTGTTACATTAGTAACTTTGTTGAACGCGTAACTGCTGGAAAACTTCTGTTATTTGCAGGTTTTTTGTCGTTTTAACGCTTATAGGGGATGCAGGAAACAACCATTTCCTGGAAATTACAGACGTTTTTGCGACAGAATTTCCGTCGCAAAAATTGACTGACTTACAGCCAAGTCAAAGAAAAACTCAATTCTTGCGACGGAAATTTCGTCGCAAACATTGACTTTTTCTTTGACTTGGCTGTAGAGGTGGCAGTCAAGTCAAAGAAGTAGTCAATATTTGCGACGGAATTTCCGTCGCAAAAATTGACTTCTTCTTTGACTTGTTTGCCACCTGTAATCCGTCGCTATTTATGTTAGCGACGGATATTCCGTCGCAAATAACTTGCGTAGTCCGTCGCAATTACTACTGTTTGCGACGAAAATGGGCGACGGACACTATCCGTCGCAAATCCGTCGCAAAACTGTCTCTGGCGACGAAAAAACCATGTTTTGCGACGGATTATTCCATCGCAAAACGAGCTTTCTTTTGTAGTGTTATAGTCACCACCTTCCTCTATAATACCAAGGTATCTATCAGGTTGATGACTAATTCTGCTTGACCTCCTAGGTTCCGAAGAAATTATGACCGTGTCAGACGAAGAGGGAACTTTTTCCTCGTTTTCCTCTACGTCCTTTTCGGTTTGTGGCTCTTGGATTTCATCAAGTTCAAATTTTATCCCACTCCTTCTTTTAAAAATAAAATCATTTTCTAAAAAGACTGCATTGCGAGACACAAACACTTTGTCCTCGTGTTTATTTTAGAAGTAATAACCACGTGTTTCCCTTGGATATCCTACAAATAGACATTTAATTGAGGTGTGGCAGGAGGAGTCCATTGTGATACTATACCACAATCTTTTAGGTGTGAATCAAATTCATTGTTCAAGTATTCACCACCACGAACGGATCGTAGGACTTTAATCTTTTTATTTAATTGGTTTTCTACTTCATGTTGAAATTCCTTGAACTTTTCAAAAACATCACTTTTGTGCCTCATCAACTAAACATATCCATATCTACTCAAGTCGTCGGTAAAAGTAATGAAGTAGTGATAAAGACCTCTAGCTTGGAGAGTCATTGGGCCGCACACATCCGTATATATAAGGCATAATACTTCACTCGCTGGTTTCGCTTTTCCCGTGAAAGGAGCACGAGTCATCTTGCCTAGAAGACAAGATTCACATATACCATAGGATTCGTAATCAAATGGTTTGAGTACTTTAGATGAAACAAGACTCTTTATGCGTCGTTCCTTTATGTGCCCTAAACGACAATGTCAAAGGTATGATTGATTAGGTTCACCTGTTTTAAGCCTCTTGTTTTCTACATGATATACCTCTTTTGCAATATCTAGAACATAAATACATCCAATAGAAATGGCCTCGCCATAAACCATTTCATTAAAAGAAAAAGTACAACGATTGTTCTGAATCCAAAAAGAAAAACCTTCCATGTCTAACACGGAAATAGAGATAATGTTCTTGGTAAGAGTTGGTACATAATAGCAATTATTTAAATACAACTCTAAACCATTAGGCAAAAGAAGAACGTAGGTGCCCACGGAAACTGCGGCTACCTTAGCTTCATTTCCCATGCGCAAGTCCACGTCACCCTTGGCTAGTGCTCGCGCGTCCTTCAGCCCCTGTACATGATTGCAAAGGTGAGAACCACAACCGGTATCAAATACCCAAGAAGATGTACTAGCGAAGTTAATTATCTATCATATAGAGTGATGAAAAAATTTTACATGACGTTGTCACACAACAGTCTTTCTTGTCTTTCAAGTATTTGGGGCAATTGCGTTTCCAATGCCCTTTGCCATTACAATAATAGCAATCCGCGTCCGCGTGTTTGTTGACTTTGGGCTTGGGCTTTATAAAGACCTTGCCCTTTCCCTTGCAAACTTTCTTGAAAAGAGTCTTACCCTTTCCTTTGTCCTTCTTCACTCCAAGGTTCATGTTCTTCAATCACATTGAAAGAACATCCTTGGTTTCACTCCCACTAGCCTCCATGTCCCTCTCTACTTGGGTGAGGAGTGCATGGAGTTCATGGAAACTCTTTTCCATGTTCATGTTGTAGTTCACCCTAAAGTGGGTGAGCTTTGGTGTGAGTGAATGAAGGATTCTACCCACCACTAGCTCCTTAGCAATCTTGCACCCTAGACGCTCTAAGGTGTTGGCGTGCTCAACCATTTTGAGCACGTGTGGGCCAAATTTTTGGCTCTTTTGGAGCTTAGTCTCAAAAACTTTCGTGGCCGACTCATATTGGAGAATTTTGGGGGCTTGCGAAAATAGTGATATTATCCTTGTGAATATGCCATATGCATTGAGAGATATCAATTGGAGTTTGAGTTTGGGTGAGATGGACCAAATCATGACATTCTTGACGTCATTGGCAACCTTCAAATAAAGGTCATATTCGGTCCGAACAGCCGCGGTCGACCTTGACCTGGGTTCGGTGGGAGGGCTTTCGATTAAGTAGCGAAGCACGTTATCGGAAATCGCGACGCTCATGATCATTGATTCCCATTCAACAAAGTTACTACCGTAATCTTTTAGGACACATTTGTCCATGACATACCTCAACCATGAGTCCTTACCCAAGGTTGCGGTATTCCATGATGTTGACATTGTGCGATTATGGTTACTACGACAAAAAGAAATATATAAACATTCATTGTTATGATAATTTACTTGAAAAAAAATTTAGCAAGCAAGTTTAGCATTTATATACTGACCCCTCACTAAATTATATAAATGATTCCGAGACCCATCTTTAAACAAAAATAGTCATCGTATGCTACCTTTATCAAAAAATGGTAAGTCATTACTTGACTAATTCTACCCTTAGAACTCTTGGTTGACGGATTTCAACTAAATCCATCTTCTAGTCCTAAGATAACGCTTATCTCGCTCAGTCCAATCCAATTTTGGCTTGTGATCGTATCACCCTACTTACCCGAGGTAAAAAGGGACCCACAAGCGTGGTAGCCCTAATGAACAAGGGATTCATAGGTGTTACTAATTGGTAAGGCTAATCTCAATTTATTTTTTAAAATATGTGAGAGATCTTGTCAATTTAGTTATTTATTCCCTATAAGTGAACTAAATCGGTGAATTGTAAATAACGTTGAATTGACAATAGCGAAAAAATAAAATGCATGTGTGACGATTTTGGCATGAGCGGAAATAAAGCAAGCAACCAAGCAAAAAAAATCCTAGTATGGCCACCTAGCTAATCAAATTAACTAGATAATTACAAATTCGGAAACCAACTCCTTGGTCCCTTGTTTCTTCACTTGGAACGCCCTCCAAAAATGGCACCGTCATGAGGGAGTCACCGGTCTTCATAATAAATAATTACAAATATACAAATTCCTATTATACATTTATTCTATAAAATGAAACTATTAATTATTACAAACCGGCGATACGAGATCGCAATAAAAATTACAACCAAACCGTTAATCCCTTACATTACGGGTAATAACGATTAAAAATAACTAGGCCATAATAGGTACAGAATTTGTATAAATTATTAAATAAATGACATTCATTCATTCAACCATAAATAAAATAAATTGCTGCAAAATTCATCCCAAAATCGCCCTAAAAACATTCATGCTCTTTGTAACTTGACTTTACGGGATTTATTGATTTTTAACCATTAAAAACAATAATCAACATTTAAATCTCATTTAAATTCAAAATAATTATCTAAACTCTTTTAGAACTCAAAATTAGTCCGTACTAATTTTTTTGGTCATTAATTAGTTCGATTTGATTTTAGTTGCTAAATATAACGGTTTAATCATAACTTTTATGAAATAAACCCAAAACAAAAATAAAAATCATAAAAATTTGTAACTAAAAATTTTGTACATTCTGGAACATTTCCAGGAACTCCAAAAAAAAAAAAATTGCCCAAAAATTTGAATTAATGTTATGAACAAATAACTTTGTATTTAACGATTTTAAAAAATAAAAACCATTAAATATAGTAAAAAGTGAAACAAATTACGAAATTTCACAAAGATGATAAAAATCAGAATGTAAAATGTACCAAAAATTTTCATGACCATAAAAGGATGTTTCATTTTTATGAACATTATAATCTCATATTATCTACTTTTATCTTATAAAAATCAATAAACATGCAATAATTAATTAAAAGTCACAAAATTTTACATACTGTATGTAAGACATGCATGTGAGATCATATTAAATATTCATGGCTAGAATCAACATGCAAATATTTTTAGTTAACTTTTAACATAAAAAATGCATATTAACTCAGTTTAAAAGCCAAAAATTAAACTAAATAGCAAATTAATCCCTAAAATTACGAAATTTGACTACAAACATTTTGAAGTCAGTAGGTATACATGCACCAAAAACATTCGTCCAAATCATATTTTAACCCAAATTTTTGATTTATTAGTTATCTTATAACTTTTAATAAAAATGCCCAAAATGAATATGCATGCTACAAGCTAACTCGGATACCACATGAAAGTCCATAGAACTTAATTATAATCCTCTAATTAGTTATTAAATTACTTGTTAATTTAGTATTTAATGATCTATGTAACATGCATGCAAATATAAAGACATTATATAAAAGAAGAAATTTTCTCACATTGAAATGGAAATAAAAGGGTACAATAAGAACTCCTTCTTATTGATTTTGAGCTATAATCAAGGAAGATCTTAGAACAATCTCCAAAGTAGAAGACCTCCTTTAAGTTGAACCAAGATGAAACCAAATAATCTAACCTTATTATTAACTAGATAAAAAGTTAGATATAATACTACTAATATTAATATATATTACTACTCTAGTAATACTTAATAAATATTAGTATTATGAGAGTTTTAGTGAAATGTTGATGTTTTGAGAGATGTAGAAGGAATAATGAAGAAGGAATTAGAGAAGAAAAATGAACAACAATTGGCCTTATAGGCACAATGGCCGGCCACCTACAGGCAATTGTAGGTGATTTTCTTCTTATTTTATTCTCATGCAAGGTGGTGGAGTGTAGTGTTATTTGAAATGATTTTTGTGTACTATTCATGTCATAGTCACTTGGTGACTTGTGAGCATGAACAAGAACAACCATCATCACTCTCCACTTATTACTATGACCGGCCACATGTGGCTCTTATGGTCCATTTTAATTTTTGATATTTGTTTCATATATACTTATTAACCATATGCTTAATTATCTTGTATAATTAAGTGTTAATTTGATCATATAACTATTATATGACACAAATAAATAAATAAAATGTACTTAACTTTTAAGTGATATTTTACCATTATATCAACATATAACGGGTCCCACAATGCTTAGTTAATTTATTTTACAACTTCTTGTAAATATAATTAACTAATTAGCTCTACCTCAAAATATATGTGAAACCTCAACTAATTTAGTAATTTAACGATTAATTGCTAAGTTAGATCTTATTTAATCATATTAAAATAAGATATAAATTTATTAGTCAATTATTGCATAATTGAAAAATAAACTTAATCGAATTTGAGTTCCTAACTCAATTTCTAACAATTAACTCTTGTACATATCCAATATATGTAATGGACTAATCAACTGTATCATATACAAATAACTAGTTACTATTTGGGTTTCATCCTATAGGTGTGACCGAAAGGGATCAGTTGATCACCGCCGTCATACGACAATAACGTCAAACTCTAGTCAGTTATTGATTTACGTTAATCAACTGAATAATCATATATATATATATATATATATATATATATATATATATATATATATATATAGGGGCGGGATCCCGTGCGAACTTAAGTTCCGTGCGAACCGTACGAACTAACCAATTAAACCCAATTTCTCACGCGCATTCTTATTTCTCTACCCAGCCAAACAACTCTACACCCTCCCACCATAAACATTGAACTTCAATTCGTTCGCCTCCTACCATCTCCATCGTTGGTCGCCACCTCCAACGCCGTTTCTACCACCTCGATTCTCGTCGACTCTCTCATTTAATTCTCGATCAAGGTCCATCGAGGACATTCATGGTTTTCATTTCAGCGAAGTTAATGGAAAGGAACAACAATCTGCCGGTGTTTTGGCTTCAGAACAGATGGCACCTCGTGGACAACTTGTTTTTGCAGTTGG
Source organism: Heliosperma pusillum (assembly GCA_022085475.1). NCBI lineage: Eukaryota > Viridiplantae > Streptophyta > Magnoliopsida > Caryophyllales > Caryophyllaceae > Heliosperma > Heliosperma pusillum. Next base: position 12,713 of record JAIUZE010067055.1, read on the forward strand.
CTAGTGATTGATGCCATTCATTATCGTGAATCGGAAAGGCAAAGACTGAAAGTGCCACAAGCTTTGTCTCTTATTGATACTCAAGGGGCCCTTTTCTTCCTAGGAATTCTTGTATCTGTTAGCAGGTAACATATTGTCCATCTGCTTTGGTTGTTCGTCTAGTCTAGTTTGCTTCAGTTTTGTTTTGTGACAATGGAAGAAAACTAGGCTGATTGTTTACAATAGGACTGAAAGTGCCACAAGTTTTGTTTTAGATCTTTTTAATTTCTGTTCATTTTTAATGTAATTTTGAGATAAATCATCGTAATAAGTGAAAAAAATTAGTTTAATCGGAAAAATTAGGGGTTGTAAAATCAGAAGTTTTGATTTTGCTTGGTTGATTAAGTGATTTTTGTTTGTGAATTTGAAACCCAGCAAGAAATACAGTCCTCATCATCGATTCTTATACCTATATTTTATTTTTATTTTTTATGTGATTTTCCCCAGATTTCACCTTGGTGCGTTCAAATTATCATATTTCTAGCTGATATTAGTTAGGATCTAATATGGGTTTCTGTCGTTTCTTGCTCGAATTCATGGGGTTCAGTTAAATGGTGGTCGCTCTGTAGATGTGATCACGTGAATTGGTCCATCGTCGCGGTTGATTTCAAGAAAGAAGCAGGGGTTGAGTCTCGTTTCTGGGTTGACCAATGGTGCTCGTCGAAAGTTCAAGAAAAGAATGAGTAGCAGTGCCTGATCATGTTATCCTGCTGAGATGTGTGACGAGGATGAGTAGAATCGTGTTGGAACTCCAACGAAGTAATAAGAGCATGAGAGTCGTGATGGTGGTGTTGGTGCTGCCACTGCTCTGGTCTTGTCGAGCCATGGGTTTCTCGAATTAAAGGGGCAACAATGGTTTCTACGGTGGTGCTATCGTAGTGCTAGTGAAGGATCACATCGTTTTCCGAGTCAATAGCGCCTGCTGATGGTGTAGTGGTCTGCTCTTGTGGTGGCTGAACATGGCAGATGGTGTAGTGGTCTGCTCTTGGGGTGCTGGACATGGCAACGCAGGAGGGGTGTCTTGAGTTGCTTGGATGTGTTGTGATGGATTCAAAGTTTGTTGGGCCGCTAGTACTCGTCTTCTGATTTAGAGCTACTCGAATTGGGCATCAGAATTGAGTGGTCTGGTGTGATAGAGGAGAAGCAGGTGGTGAATATAAGATGGTCACTTGTTTGATACGTTAACTTTCTCATTGAAGTACATGGAAATGAAGCCATGTTGAACTACCTTTATCACATCTTGGTCAACTTATTCATTTGTGTGTATTAGTTTAAATCTAAAATCATCCGCTAAAGCTAGTAAATTATAATTATGTGTCTAGCAACTTAGATTCAATCTAAGATATGTACCCAGTAATTTAAAGGAGTCTATTTAGTATAGAGTGTAGCTAGTAAGCTATAATTATGTATCTATCAACTTAAAAGAGTTTATCTAGCAAATTAAAGATATGTATCCAATAATTTCACAAAGGGAGTTAATCATGCTCTTGAATTAAATTTCAATTTGAATTTGTGTAGTATAACATGTCATGGAATCGTTAAGTTTGTGTTGGTAATTTGGGGTAATGAATTGTTTTGCCAAAGATACATTTGAAGGCATTGAATTTGATCCATTGGCAAATTTAGTGGATACTTTACTCAAAAATCTATTTAAAGTTACACAGATTGGGTGTATCTAATATCTAGCAAAGGTAAAAGAGTGTCTATTTAACTAAAGGTATGTATATAAAAATTTAAAGAAGTGTATCTAGTCAGTTATAAGTATGTATCTAGTAACTTAAATAAAAGTATCTAGCTAACTAAAGATAAGCAACTAGAAACTTAAATGAGTGTATCTAACTTAGAATTACATAAGAGTAAGAGTTACATGAGAGTAACACCAACATGAAACTTAGAATTTCATAATATATAGCTTAAATAATGGAAAAGACGTCACCGAAAATAATTTGAGAGGAATAATTATGTATAAATGTTGACTTATCATAACTTAAAGGAGTTTATCTAGCTAGGTAGACATATGTATTTAGCGGTTTAAAGGAGTGTATCTAACTAGTTACAGAATGTATCTAGCAGCTTAAAGAAGTGGATCTAGCTAGTTAGAGATATGTATCTAGCAGTTTAAAGGAGTGTATCTAGTTAGTTAGAATTATGTATCTAGCAGTTTAAATTAGTGTATCTAATTAATTAAAGTTATGTATCTAGCAATTTAAAAGAAGGTTATCTAGCTAGCTAGAGGTGTGTATCTAGCAGTTTAAAGGAGTGTATCTAATTAGCTAAAGTTATGTATCTATCAATTTAAATGAGTGTATCTAATTAGCTAGAGGTATGTATCCAGCAGTTTAAAAGAGTGTATCTAACTAGCTAAATGTATGTATCCAGCAGTTTAAAGGAGTGTATCTAGCCGTTTAAAGGAGTGTATCTAGCAGTTTAAAGGAGTGTATCTAGCTAACTGGAGGTATGTATCTAGCAATTTATAAGAGTGTATCTACCTAACAAGAGTTATGTATCTAACAACTTGAAAGAGTGTATCTAGCTATCTAAAAGAATTGTACCAATAAATCTAGAGGAGTGTATCTATATCGTTAGAGGTATTTATCTAGCAATTTAAAAGAATGTATTTACCTAGCTAGAGTTATGTATCTATCAACTTAAGAAGGTGTATCTAACTAGTGAAATGATTATATGTAGAAACCTAAAAGAGTATATCTAATTAGTTATTTGTATGCATAATTTTACCAAAGAAAGTAAGACACACAAAATAAGTAGGGGTAATAATAAAGTACTGTAAATACATTTCTAAGATACTTCAGTTTTGGCTAACAGTGTGCACGTCAATTATTACTTATAAAGAAGTGTATCTAGCAACTTAAACGAGTGTATCTAACTAGTTAGAAGAGTGTATCTTGCAACTTAAACGAGTGTATCTAGCTAGTTATATGCATCTAGCAAATTAAAGAAGTGTATCTAACAACTTAAACGAGTGTATCTAGCTAGTTAGAGGAGTGTATCTAGGAACTTAAACGAGTGTATCTAGTTAGTTAGAGGTATGAATCTAGCAAATTAAAGGAGTGTATCTAGCAACTTAAACGAGTGTATCTAGCTAGTTAGAGGAGTGTATCTAGCAACTTAAACGAGTGTATCTAGCTAGTTAGAGGAATCTATCTAGCAACTTAAACGAGTGTATCCAGCTAGTTATAGGCATGTATCTAGCAACTTGAACAAGTGTATCCAGCTAGTTATAGGCATGTATCTAGCAACTTGAACAAGTGTATCTAGCTATTTAGCGGTATGTATCTAGCAACTTAAACAAGCGTAACTAGCTAGCTAGAGGTATATATGTAGCAACTTAATGGGAACATACAAGGGAGGTGACTATCCTTCCGTGGGAGCATTCACATCCTAAAACCAGCATTCACATTCACAATTCAAACATACTTTTCAAAGCTAATGACATTTCGAAGACACAATTGACTAAATAAGTAAAAACTAACAAATAACAACTAACAAGCTAAGATTAGTTTAAAAAGTTGACTGACACAAAACATTTGACCCTAGTCGGAACTCGCGATGTATGCGCTGCTCACGAATTTAAATCTAGCAATTTCATATTCCATATTCGCAAATCTACACGCAACCACCACCATAGTCACCCCATCTCCTCCACTTCTAATGCCGACAATCAGGTGACGCAACTCCAACCACTAACGTCACGCACTCACGCTCACCAGTGACACCCAAATTGACCCATCGTCAATCTCGTTTCCCCTTGCCGTCGACACATTTCCCAAATCCGCTGCTACCTCTTACCACGGTGACCACCATAGTGACCACCTATCGTCGTCGCCTTTGATTCACAATCCCATCTCACTGGCGGAGCAAACCAGCCGACCTTCTGCCATTTCTCTTTGTACGAGCTCCCTTCTCTTCCCCGACACTAATCATCTTCAGGCACCACCATGGCATCCACCATAACACTAATCAGTCATGGTTACTTTTTTCATTTTTTTTTTGTAAAATTCGATCTAATTGCTATATCTACAAGGAGCGAAGAAACAGTGGGGATAAGTACTATGATATCTGGTAACTCGCCGGCGTCGGGGGTGATGTGGATCTAGATGGTGCATCGACGACGCCCGTATGATAGGACACATGAGAAATTGATAGAAACGCGAAGAGGAGAGAAGATGTCAGCGCCAATGAGGAAATGATAACATAAAAAGGCACCTACATTGCCAGTGTCGTTGGTGTTCGCCGGTGGCGGCAGGCGGTGGATGTGCGCAGAAGCAAGAGGATAAGGAGGGAAGTGCTGGGGTTTAATATTGAAGCCTTGAGGATATAGAATACTGTGAGAGGATTTAGAGATGTAGTGGGGTAGTCAAGAGGACCGTAGATTTGTTTTAATCTGAGGGTTATTGTTGAGTTCGTAAGTTCGCACCGAACTATAAGTTCGCACAGGAGCCTGATTCTATATATATATATATACATATATATATATAGTCAATAAATATCCCAATTATATTCCTTAATGAGATTTATTATGTGGCGCACTATTGTGTAGGACACCTACTCCAACACTCCTTTCTCATTTTGGGTGAGAACCTCTAGAGTACGCATATTGACTTCAATCTTAGCATTGTATGCGTATTGCTTGGCGAAGTCGATTGCGGTATCATCCCAGGTTGCAATTTTCTTATGTTCTAGAGAATAGAACCACTTCTTAGGAATAGTGTCGAGATATGAAGGAAAGATCCTTAGGAACATCTCGGGTTTGATGCCTTTGATAGACATATATTCTTTGAAGGCAGGAATGTGATTCAAAGGGTTCTCATGCCCCTTAAACTTTGGGATGTCTGTCATGTTGAAGTTGGTTGGAAATTTAGTACTTACGGCTTCATATTTGCGATTATTTTCCCTGTAGATGTCATCTCCGTTGAGATACATTATTTGCTCCTCCACGTATTGGAGTCGTTTTCCAACTTCATTAAGAATTAGTTGGGGATCGACTTCTGGTTATCCCAAAAAGGGTGGAAGGTTATCATGCACACTAGCATCAGGAACGTCTGCAGGAGGAAGCCTAGTTTCTACGGCAACAATTTGGCCTTCAAAGGCATTGAGGCAAGCGTAAGCTTGATCCTAACTTGTTTGGAGACAAATGAGCGCAGCTAGGATTAGATCATTACCATTCGGGTTTTGCTCGGCTAGATGAACACTTGCTTGACTAGTTCGCGACATCTTGAAATCTGGGGCAATAGAGCGACGATGAATCAAAGTACGATTTGAATTTGGACCACTTACTCAAAAGGACTCGACTTGTGAAGTGGGAGTGTGCCACTGTGTTAAGTGAGTTTTTAAAATGACAAGATTTGAAATGTTTGCCCTAAGCAACCGTAGTGTGGTTTTAGGAGTGCCGACTCAAAGTGGAGAAAAGACGATTTTGACTGGACATTTGAGCAGAGTTTCGACTCATTTTGCGCTACTTTAATTAGGCCACCTTTGAAAACGCTTTTCAATTTTGAAATGGATTTTTATTTTTGAAAAGTTCGTCATGGTTTTATTTACCAAATGGTGATCATGTATAGATTATTCACAATTATAAAGTCATTATAACGGTATGCTGAGTGCATTTAAAACGGTTTTGGCTTAAAGGGTGGACTGTCGTACCAAGCAATCAAACCCGGGTGTGTGGAGAGGTCCGCGCCATACATGAGGAAGGTCGGTTTCTAGTCCATTTCCTCGAGTAGTGAAAGCTCTTGATACTAACATGAGTATGTACTGCGGTATGGTTGAGCTCAATCGCTATCCATCCTTAGGCCCAGATAAGAATTTGAACCGTCCACACGGGATGATTGGTCGAAATGGGTTGGGTTGGGCCTAGGAAGACCGAATAAAACGACCTAAGAAGGTTGAGTAATGAAAATCGACAACTGTCTCGTATAAACTATTCCCTAACCCTGTTCAAGTTTCACCCGGGGTAACACGTAAGTGTATATTCCCCAACGGAGTCGGCAAACTGTGGTACACGGGGGGACCACGAAGGGGCGTGCTTGGGAGGACAAGCGTAAAAATACGCTTTTGTGGAGTTGCCACCAATTTTTACGGGAAATTGGAACCGTTCGAATACTTTATGCCATGTCAGGACACTAAAGTGAGGGCATGAACACTAAGAACTCGTTACCCTTAGCATTCTGTGTCTATAATAACTCTTGTGGATGCCAATGAACACGGATGTTCAGAGAGATCTGGAGTAAGGGGTGAGGGTAAGTATTACAAAGCTCTTTAATCGAACACCTAATCCCGCCCACCTCGATAGCGGCCTCTACTAATGATTAGGGAAATCGTTCGTATTTGATATGTTATCGACTATATGAATGCAATGCAATGCATGTGAATTAGATTATGTTGGTGAACACGTAATTAGCACTCAATTATGTCGAAATTGGGGATTTAGAATTAATTACATATGATAGAGAAGCAAAATCATACAATTACAATGATTAAATAAGATTACAACGGATTACGGGATCCACGTCAGAAATATATTCAAGATGGAGATTTGAAGAAAAAGAAAAGATTTGAAAACTAAAAAGACAGATTATGAGCAATATTATGACTAATAGCTAGTTAATTACGTAATTAAAGCTACGTTAAAGCGAGAACGGGAGTTCAGTAAGAGAAGTCAATTCAGAACATGCGTAGCAGTCAGGCGCAGCAACAGCTGCGCCCTCTGGAAGAGGCGCATGGCTCATTACGTATGTTCTTGAGCTGAATTCTAACTGTGAAGTCAGAATCGCGAGTAATTAAGTACGATTAATTATCGACCTATAACTCGAATATAAGTGGTTTAACATATTAATTATACTATAATTTATATCAATAACGAATTCCAGAGACTTAATAAGAACAAATCGAATCTTCAAGACCCAATTTTGATTTAAATACGAAAACTTGTAATATCGAATTATTAGGAATTTAGGTCGAGAACAAAACGTTTATATGAAAGATTATGTTGAAATATAATTTTTGTATTAAGAAAAGAAAATAAGAAAAACAACAAAATCGCAGGAACCAGAGGAAGAAGAAGAAGAGTAGGAGTAGGGCAGCCTTTAGAAGAGGCGCAACATTCGCTGCGATCCTTCCAGGAGGCGCAACTCGTACTGCGTTTTTTCTTCACGTTTGATGTCTACTAAAAAGGTCTTGTAAAAAGGTCTTGTAAAAACGTTTTGTTTTGAAATCGGTTTTGAACTTACTTCTGACGTGAATCTTACATTAATTGAGCGAAAAATAAATAATACAAATAAAAGACGGGATTTACACCCTCAGACATACATGTTTGACGAAACGCGATTAACTAAGTTAACGTTTAGTGATCGCTCGACTCGAATGTACTTAGAAAGTGCCCTCGTTGGGGATTTAAGTTGAATTAGTTGATTGTGTAGTGGTCAAATTTGGTCGGTCATGCAACGTGACGGGTACTTAGAAGGATATGAGCTTACGTGGTCGATTGATCATGCACGTAGGTGTCGAAAGATTAGAGCAAAGTGTAGAATGAAAAGAAAGAAGAGAATGGCGGAACACTCGCGTGCCAAAAAAGTGAGATAGGAGCTCTCCTTTTATACTAAAAAATATGAAGAGTTTTGGAATAACTCAAACTTATCACGAAAATATTCTGAAAACAAAGAAAATAGGCTGGAGAAGAGGCGCAACAGGAATTGTGATCCTCCAAAGGGACGCAGCACCTACTGCGTTATTTCCCAAGAGGTTTCCTTCTGCAGAAGAAAGATTTCAACGTTTCTATTATGGAATTGCGGTAGATCTATACTTTCTTTCGAAAAGATACGAGATATATTTTATCAAAAAAGATAGAATTTGAAGATTTAATAAATATTCAGAATATTCCAGAGCATTCCGACTCGGCAATTTAAAAACGGTTTCTAGAAAATGAAGCGGTTTCAGACCCAGACTCCAAAAGAATTCTACTGACTGTCAAAACGACTGTACAAGTCCGTAGATGACGACCAAGGGGTAGACACAAGTGTTTGAGCTATCACTTGACGATTAAATTACGAATTGTGATAAATCGTTTCGCGTACCAAACATGCGACCTAATCATCACTGAGTGGTTGGCGGAAGATGTATAACTGAGGTATCCACAAGTCTCTCTCTCTCTCTAAAATAGAAATCCCCACCACAACCAGGCTTCAACAATTTTGATAAGGGACTCTATTATGGTCACTGCCCGATAGAGTGTCTCAACAGTCTGTCTATGTAAACGACCAGTCATCTCCATGACCCCATGGTGATGAACCAACCATCGATCGACTTACAATCTAGTCACTTCGAGACGTCACCTCAAATGAATGACTAGGGACAAAAAACTAACTTCATTCTGTTCACTTGAAATGGGTTCAACCTTTCTTTTAACCAATTCGAATAAACAAAGTATTAAAATTTAGTCAAACTAAATAAAGGAGTTTTTAATGAAACTCTAACAATGAATGCGATTATCAAATATATGGAAAAATTGATACGCTATCAATAATTTCATAACATAATTTCCATCAATTCAGGTACATATTTTAATCCCCATTGAAATGACATGACTATCATGTTCAACCTGCATAAGTCATGGCTAATGGATTAGCAATATTTGCATCTTTTCCAATATTGATTGCTAGTTTCCTTTGTCTTTGTAATCTCATATTACATAAAACTTTATGAGTACGTGTCTGGGTTTGAATCTAGATTTAGGCCTCTTAGCCTAAAGTTAGCTCCCACTGTTTTACCATTATAATGGGACAGGATATACAACTATAGGAACTACTCCTAGTCCCTCCAATGCTGTCGAATCCATGCTACTTTCATATGCATCATCAAATAATGCATTGTACTCCATTTTTGTTGTGAAATCCGCAATGTTAAACTGCCTGAAACACTTCCAGCGGATACATGACATTTATATTTGGAAATGTCACTCCTACTTGTAAACTTTCAAATAGTCCTTTATGCTTGGTACTCTTCCAACAGATAAATCTTATATAAAACACAACCAGTTCGTGATGTCAAATCACTTTGATCAGTTTGGAAACTGAAGTCTATGTAACCCCTTACACACAACTCACTGTAAATATACTCCAAACATTCAGAACATATCTTTAGTACTTCACAAGTACTTAAAGATGTTCTTTATGGCTATCAAGTGACTCTCACTTGGATTTGATTGCAAATGACTTGTCATGCTCAAAGCATGCGAAATGTCGGATTGAGTATACATCACAGCGTATATAATTGATCCGCAGCGGAAGCAAAAGGAATCAATTATCATGTGTTAAACTTCCTTGAACTAGTCAAAGATCTTATCAATATAAGAATTTTGACTTAATGCTTATGTCTTTTAGACTTATCTCCATAAATCCAGATATCTAAGAGATGTATTCTACTTCTCTAAAATCTTTCATCATCTAAAATGATCAATATGTCTCCACATATAAGACTGATGAAAAACCACATTAGTCCCACTAAACTTCATGTATCAACATAATTCCTCGAGATGTCGAGAAATGTTTGATGACATGATTGACACAATAATTCCAACTCTTTAGTGCTTCCTTAATACATCCTCTTAAGCTTGCAAATTAACTTAGGATAATTAGGCTCTACGAACCCACAAGTGAATATAAAATATACTACCTCTTCTAGAACTGTATTCAAGAAGGTGGTTCTTGAGATCCAATTGACATCATACTATTATGGTATGCTTTAATCGCTAAGTGTTATCGAATGGATCAAAGAATTGCAATTGGTGTAAACACTTTGCCTACCAATTTATTTTTGAAAATATTTTAATGTTCATCCATGCAGATTTCGATCTTAAAGTCAATTTATACTAAAGAGGTCGTACTTCTTCAAGTAAAATTTACCAGGTCACATACATGACCATCGTGCATGGATTCCATTACGAATCGCATGACTCTAAGTCATAGTACAAAGTTAGGACTAGAAATAGTCTTTTATAATTCACAAGTGAGTCACTTTCTAAAAGTAATACGAATTCATCACTATCAAAGAGTGAAAAAATTCAACCTGACCTCCAAGGTCTCCTCGAAACAACTACTGAACAAACAATGAGGAAACTTTTTCCGGACCAACAACTATTGAAAAAACAATGAGGAAACTTTTTCCGGACCATATGTTCAGTTTGTGGCTCATGAAACATTTTCTCCCACTCTGTCTTATCAAGAAATAATCGTATTTTTTATTGAAAGACAACATCACGAGCCACAAACGATTTGTTCTCGTGGTCAATGTAGGTTATTGAGCACTTGTTTCATACGGATAACTTACAAATTAGGTACACTACCCATCCATATCGTATATGGAATAAAATCAGGCTGTTTTAAATGTGCTTTAATATGGTGGGAAAAGAAATAACAGACAAAATAATAAAAGCCCAAGGTTGGAAAAGAAACAAAGACAAAAGCATATCGTATAAGGTTTTGTTTCTCTATTTAACAACACCTTATCTCATAATGTGTGTTAAAGAAGTTAACTCGTGAAACCATTTCACAATACTTTTGGTGAAAATAAAAGTCAATACTTAGATATTTCTATTACGATTTGGTCGTAAGTCCTTGATCTAATACTCTTGGTGGTTAACTACTTCTCATTGAAGCTCTTTGAACATTTCAAAGATTTCCCTTAGCACCTTGATCGTGCCTGTCGCAAGCCCGATACAAAGATAAATTACCCAGACTAGGCTAATAACAAATTAATGTAATTAGGGAAGTAGGGGTCGATCCTCAGGGAGATGGTGTTTCCTATAGAATGTGAAATGTCTCGCAATTGGGTTTTATCTAACGAGTTTCTGGGTTTTGGGATTATGATGTCTAAACTAACAAAAAGCATAAATGAAAACGAAATAAAAGCAATTGAAGATGAAAGCAATAAAGCAAATGATAAATTAACAATAATGAAAAGCATCTAGGGAAGTAGGTTCACACATGTAGATTAACATATTAATGCAATTGGATATGGAACATGCAAATAATTCATTGTGAGTTCGTAAGAATGATGTGTTCATTACAATCATAGACCAGATGGTCTAGCCGGCTTTTAGGCAATTTACTAGGTCTTAATCCACCATGTCATGCTTTGTCTATTCAATTCACGTATCTCTACCTTGGAAAAGAATTCCATTCTAGTCAATGATTTTGATCAGAAATCGTCAACTATCGTTATAGTCCGAACATGCATAGACACAATGTTTTAAAAGCACAATTTCTTTTATCCAATTATCATCTTTTAATTAACCTAACATGGCTACCCTACATCCTAGAAAGATGACTACTCACTCATGGCGATGTTAAAATCTAAGATGAAGTTAATGACAAAAACTAGGATAGACATGTTTATTCGGTTTTAACGATATTCTAAGACTCTTTATATGGCGATAATAACGACGCTAAATTGATAATCTAATGAAATGAAATGACGATTATAACGATGCTAAAAATGAATCTACAATAACATATAAAGGAAATAACAATCAAATAGAAAACATAAAGACATTTAAGCAAGGGATAAAGCAGGAATACCTAGGTGACGATCAACAATGAAAGTGATAACAATAATAGAAATCCCTTGCATAGAATAATCGTTCCTTGAACTACAACGCTTGCACCCAACAAAGTAGATTATAAAGATTTAAATTATTATTGATCGAAACTAAGGTTTTGATGTAGAAAGGACAGAAATAAACTAAGAACTAAAGATGAAAAAGAAGAAGAAAATGAGAGAAGGGAGGCTAGTTCTCCCTCCTCCTAATCTAAAGAGAAATGTAAGAAGAGAAGAGATTATTATAAAGAGGATGTGTTGAGAAGACTGGCTGGAGCATCCTTTATATAGCATTAGGGTTTCGTGGGGAAGGGGTCGAGCATTGAACATATAGGACAAAAAGAGGAAGTTGAAGCAATTTGCTCGAAGCAGCAGGGATACCCGATCGGGTACACACTTACCCGATCGGGTAAGTTGCATTCTAGAAGCTTTGACTCTCGTTTCATCTCCCCTTGCATATGACTTGACTTCCATCATCCCCCTTGACCTCTTGAGTCGGGTTTGTTGATAGGGTTTGATGTAAAACGATGAATTCTTCGCCTAACTGATTGATCTTCTGACAACTGCGACATCGTCTTTACTTCTTCTTTCTTTTGAATCGGTGAACCTTCTTGAAATGCCTTCGACATGGTCAAGCTTGCTTCTCAAATCGTCGGGTTCTAGGCAAATGCTCGGGAATATAGAAAAAGGGTGTAGAAACGTCACTTTCCCTACAAAACAGGTTAGAACATAGGAATTTGCCTAGAAGACGATATTAGCTCATAAAACGGCTTAACAAAGCACAAATGACATACAAAACCGAGCTAAATTGGGGGTTAAAATCATACAAATATTCACTTATCAAACTCCCCCAAGCTAAACCTTTGCTTGTCCTCAAGCAAACATATCAAACAATAACAGGACAAGGGTTGCAAGCATTGGCTACTACACCATTAAGAAACAAATCTCAACTTAAAACTTTAGAAACATAATGAATCATAACCCAAAAACAACGTGGGCAAGAATGATACATAAACATGGCTGAGATTTACATAACGGCGTAGCACAAAGAATTTAACTACAGAATTTCGGCTCTTGCATGATCTTTTGACAAATGGACTCTCACGGCACACTCAAACACTCATTGCATGTAAACGGTGATTTCTTTATGTGTAAATGTTTTTGAGACACTCACCTATCTACGACTTATGAAAGTGTGTCCGCAATCTAATATGGTAAACAATTCAAAACACAAGTCAAAGATCACAATGCACATAGAAAAGAAGCCGAAAAGATGAGAAGAGGGCTTTGGGAAATGGGTGAAAGGTGGACAAACAGTTATGGTCATGTGAAGGTTAGAATGAGCTAGCAACTGACCAATTGATAAATGAATACTCAATCCAAACTTTCGATCAATTTCCCAGAAGACGGATAACGAAGCCTAAAAGCAACAAATTGGCTTATTACACACGAAACACAAGGGTAAACTCCTTCTGAATATTGACTTGACATTTCTTAGGAGATACTCACAACTTCTTCTTTTTTATTTCTTTCTTTTTTCTTTTTCAATTTCTTTTTCTTTTTTTTTTTTCTTTTTTTTTTTTTTCTTTTTCTATTTTTTTTTTCTTTTCTTTTCTGAACATAACATTGCTTCTTGAACATTTTGGTTCTTCCAAATTCACTTTGACATATAAGAACAAATCTTCTCAAAAGAGCACCCATACACTATAGTCTAGCTACTAGCTCAAAAGGTAGGTAGTTTTTATGTGTAGCTATTATTTTGTGAAACATTTGTATGAAGGGGTTAATTTTGAGGTATAATTCAAAGTGAAAAAGGCTTGAAATCTTAGTGAATCACGAATGCAATGCTTATAGGAATGAAATGAGAATCATACTTATGCGTTTTGACATGAAACACATCATAAGGAGAACTACACACACCTAGATGAGACTCGGTATAGATGTACCAGCCTAAGGAGGTTCTACCTTACAATATATGTAACTTGCCAAATGTCAAGATCAAGTGTACTCATCTATAGATTCATTCCATGCCTACTGTGTACAAGACTTCCCCATGTATGCACAATTCAATGAATATTGAATCATTATCTTTTGAAAGCTCTAAGTTTGGGAAATGTAACATGATAGCATAGTAAACAAGCAAGCAAACCATGAAAAGCATTCAATTATGTTCAGAAATTTTTAAATTTTCTCAAAAATCTTCTTTTTCTTTTATTCAAAATTTGAAAAATGACCAACTAAAATGCAAAATGGGAAAATGCAATCCCTCCCCAAAGCTAAACATCACATTGTTGTCAATGTGAGCACAAAGACAAAATATGCAATGAGATGCTTAATGGGGAAAAGGAAAAATGAAAGAAGAGTGAAGCTTACTAGTCAGCGCGGACTCCCTCAAGCTAGTCTTTTGGACTTGACAAGGAAGGTCTTTATAGATTCTTCAAAAACTCTTTCATCTGCAAAATAAATCCTAACAATAAAAAGGGAATACAAAAATAAAAATGCAAAAAGAAAAGGAACACGGGTTGCCTCCCAATAAGCGCAATTTAAAAGTCTTGCTAGACTCTATTTCTTTCTTTGATCATCCTTTATCTTTAAGCTCACTATCATCCAAGCTCATCTTTATAGCGTTCTTTACATTCTCCATCCATGCCAAGCTTTTCCGGGAATAGCCTCTTCTAGCACTTTTAGCAGTAGTGCTTTTAGTATGCTCACCTGCAAGAGAATCAACACTAACATGTGCCTCCAACGGATCCGTTAGTAAGGATCGAGGCATAGAAGAAACAATAGAAGAGTCATACACATCAAGCACATAACATGAGTCTTCTAACACAGGACTCCTAACGGTGGAATTTGTACTAAAGGTCACCTTGTCATCTCCTATCTCTAATGTCAACTTCCCATTCTTGACATCAAAAACTGCAACAGTGGTGTGCAAAAAGGGTCTTCCCAAAATGATTAGGATTTGAGAGTCCTTGGCCATGTCAAGTACTAGAAAGTCAATGGGAATGAAAAACTTACCAACTTTGACGGGCACATCTTCTAAAACACCCATAGGTTGTTTTAGAGAATGGTCCGCCATTTGCAAAGTAATATTAGTTCATTTCAAAGCACCCATGTTAATTTTTTCAAACATAGAAAAGGGCATGACACTTACACTAGCACCTAGGTCGCAAAGGGCCTTATCAATGGTATACGTGCCTATAGTGCAAGGGATGGAGTAACTACCAGGGTCCTTGAGTTTTGGTGGAGACTTATTTTGCAAGAGTGCACTACACTCTTCAGTGAAAGCTACGGTCTTCATCTCATTGAAGGATCTCTTCTGTTTGAGGACTTCCTTCATAAACTTGGAATAAGAAGGAACTTGGGAAAGCAATTGAATGAAAGGGACTGTTACCTTTAAATTCTTAATGACGTCAAGGAACTTACCATACTTTGCCTCCTCCTTGTGCTTGGCTAACCTTTGGGGAAATAGGACTTTGATCTCAATAGGAATCTCGGGCTCTTTCCCCTTTGACATGGGCACCTCATCTTCAACATCAACAACCACAGGCTCATCATTATGCTTACCACTTCTCGAGGAAATGGCTTTACAGTTTCGTGAGGTTGGTAACATTGTGAAGGCAGCTGCCCTTGCTTTTGGTGGGTATTAGAAGAGGCATATTGGGAAATTTTAGCTTCCAACAATTTGATGGCGGCATCCTTAGCTTGATCGCTCTCCTGGAATTGAGCTATTATGGTGTCTTGCCTTTGAGCCAATTGCAGCATCATGGCTTCAAGTTTACTTACATCGTTGTCACTTTGTTGAGATGTAAAGGATTGAAATTGTTCTAGCTTTTGTGTGAGAAGGGCTACTTGAGCTTGTAAAAGTGCTAAAGTGGGGTCCTCTTGCTTAGATTTCAATGGTATGGAGCGGGAATTTCTATATTGAGAATCGTGAATTGCCATGGATTCAATGGTAGTGTGAGCAATTTCAACATTAATTTGATCGAATCTTCCATTGTTAGTTGAATCCAGGATACGACGGGACTCTATATAACACCCATTATAGAATGTGATGGCAAGGAGCCATGAATCTATCCCATGATGAGGACACTCCCTTTGCATGTCCTTGTACCTCTCCCAAGATTCATATAGGCTCTCATCATCCCCTTGTCGGAAACCAGTGATTTGACTTCTCAACAAAGCGGTCTTTTCTGGAGGAAAGTACTTTTGGTAGAAGGCAAGAGCTAAACTCTCCCAATCGGTGATACCTAATGTAACCTTATCAAGGCTATGTATCCACAACTTTGCCTTACCCCTCAAAGAGAATGAGAAAAGCATCTCTCTAATTTGCCCTTGGGTGACTCCAGTTTGTCTAATGGTGGAGCAATAGTCACAGAAGTTTTGGATGTGAAGGTTGGGATCTTCTGTGGCATTGCCACTAAATTGGCTTCTTTCTATAAGGTTAATGAAGGCAAGTTTGATTTCAAAATTTTGGGCTGCGATTTGGGGTGTAGCAATACCCCTTGGAAGTGTTTCTGCGGTGGGTTTGGAATGGTCTAAAAGTCGAACCATTTTCTTTTGTGAAGATGAAGATGAAGTGTTGTTTGAAAGTTGATTGGTTTTTGAGAATGGAGATGAGAATGGCTCTTCTTCTCCTTCAAGATTAGATAGAATATCCGTGTATTTCTCATGAATACGATCTAAACTTGAAGTATCAGAAGCTTTTGAGATTTCGTTGAATAGCTTTCGTCTCCTACGCAGAGTTCTTTCTAGGTCGGGGTCTAAAGAGATAGGGGTCCCTAGTCTAGAAGATCTGGGCATAAGATTGAAAGCTAAGATGAAAAATCAAGAGAGGTCTAAAGGAATTTGGGTTCCTAAAGACTAGATAAAACTAATTGCGATAAAAATCACAAGAAAAAGAAAACTAAACCGTGCTCCCCGGCAACGGCGCCAAAATTTGATCGTGCTTGTCGCGAGCCCGATACAAAGATAAATTACCCAGACTAGGCTAATAACAAATTAATGTAATTAGGGAAGTAGGGGTCGATCCTCAGGGAGATGGTGTTTCCTATAGAATGTGAATGTCTCGCAATTGGGTTTTATCTAACGAGTTTCTGGGTTTTGGGATTTTAATGTCTAAACTAACAAAAGCATAAATGAAAACAAAATAAAAGCAAATGAAGATGAAAGCAATAAAGCAAATGATGAATTAACAATAATGAAAAGCATCTAGGGAAGTAGGTTCACACATGTAGATTAACATATTGATGCAATTGGATATGGAACATGCAAATAATTCATTGTGAGTTCGTAAGAATGATGTGTTCATTACAATCATAGATAAGATGGTCTAGCAAGCTTTTAGGCAATTTACTAGGTTTTAATCCACCATGTCATGCTTTGTCTATTCAATTCACGTATCTCTACCTTGGAAAAGAATTCCATTCTAGTCAATGATTTTGATCAGAAATCGTCAACTATCGTTATAGTCCAAACATGCATAGACACAATGTTTTAAAAGCACAATTTCTTTTATCCAATTATCATCTTTTAATTAACCTAACATGGCTACCCTACATCCTAGAAATATGACTACTCACTCATGGCGATGTTAAAATCTAAGATGAAGTTAATAACAAAAACTAAGATAGACATGTTTATTCGGTTTTAACGATATTCTAAGACTCTTTATATGGCGATAATAACGACGCTAAATTGATAATCTAATGAAATGAAATGACGATTATAACGATGCTAAAAATGAATCTACAATAACATATAAAGGAAATAACAATCAAATGGAAAACATAAAGACATTTAAGCAAGGGATAAAGCAAGAATACCTAGGTGACGATCAACAATGAAAGTGATAACAATAATAGAAATCCCTTGCATAGAATAATCGTTCCTTGAATTACAACGCTTGAACCCAATAAAGTAGATTGCAAAGATTGAAATTCTTATTGATCTAAACTAAGGTTTTGATGTAGAAAGGACAGAAATAAACTAAGAACTAAAGATGAAAAAGAAGAAGAAAATGAGAGAAGGGAGGCTAGTTCTCCCTCCTCCTAATCTAAAGAGAAATATAAGAAGAGAAGAGATTATTCTAAAGAGGATCTGTTGAGAAGAGTGGCTGGAGCATCCTTTATATAGCATTAGGGTTTCGTGGGAAAGGGGTCGAGCATTGAACATATAGGACAAAAGGAGGAAGTTGAAGCAATTTGCTCGAAGCAGCAGGGATACCCGATCGGGTACACACTTATCCGATCGGGTAAGTTCCATTCTAGAAGCTTTGACTCTCGTTTCATCTCCCCTTTCATATGACTTGAATTCCATCATCCCCCTTGACCTCTTGAGTCGGGTTTGTTGATAGGGTTTGATGTAAAACGATGAATTCTTCGCGTAACTGATTGATCTTCTGACAACTGCGACATCGTCTTTACTTCTTCTCTCTTTTGAATTAGTGAACCTTCTTGAAATGCCTTCGACATGGTCAAGCTTGCTTCTCAAATCGTCGGGTTCTAGGCAAATCCTCGGGAATATAGAAAAAGGACGTAGAAACGTCACTTTCCCTACAAAACAGGTTAGAACTCAGGAATTCGCCTAGAAGACGATATTAGCTCATAAAACGGCTTAACAAAGCACAAATGACATACAAAACCGAGCTAAATTGGGGGTTAAAATCATACAAATATTCACTTATCACACCTCGTTAAGTAGAATCAAACACAATATCTACTTAAATCGTCGGTAAATAAAGTGAAGTTGTCATAACCATCTCTGATTGTGATTGTTATTGGACCACACATATCCTTATGTAATAGGGCCAATAACTCACTTGTTCGATTTCCTTTTCAATAAAAAGGTCACGAATCATCTTGCCTGGAATACAATATTTGCACACACCATAAGATTCAAAAATCAAATGTTTTAGGGATACCAATCAATACTAGCCTCTTATGTGCTACACAATCCAGAATTAAGATTAGATCAGGGTCACCAATTTTGAGTCTTTTACAATCTATATGACAAGTAATTTCTAGTTTAGGTCAAGAATATAACTACCTTTGATTGGTATGTCATAACCATTGACCAAGTACAGGCATCAAAAGATACAACGCTTGTTCTATTCACAAAAGTGAAACACTTATGTCGTACACTAAGGTTGATATTATATTCTTATTTAGAGGTCGTGTACATAATAACTTTTATTAAAGTATACCTCTAAATCCAAAACTAGATTGAGCACATTATAACTTTTATATGTCTCTATAGAAATAAAACTACAATAGTTATATTTCCCTTGTAGGTCGACATTTAATCATGGCTAGCCATCGCACGAATCATTATTATATGCATTGAATACATTAATGAAAACCATAATAGGTATTTAATACCCAAAAATTGCATTTAGCAAAATAAATGTCGATCATATAGATATTATGGGTGGAAATAGTACGCCCAATTTCTAACTCTTCAGAAAACTTGGGGCAGATTCTTTTCTTGTGTCCTACACTGTAAGAATAGAATCATCAAAGGTTGGGTTCGACACCTTTCTTGGTTTTAACTTTGCTATTCAAAATAGCTTTGACTTTGCTATTCAAAATAGTTTTGACTTTGCTATTCAAAATAGCTTTCGCCTTGTGCCAACCTACTATTGAACCTCGTCTTATTCTTAACAATTAAGAATATAAACATCTCTCTTAGAGCTCCCACTCACTTTCATGAATCTCTACTTAGACAAGTAGATTAGAATTGTTATGAAGACTATTCTTCCTTTCATTCATGGTTTTACCTTCAAAAAAAAGGATAAACCTTTGATGAAGTGACTACGGTATTTGGTTTTTCACGATTTCAAAAAAATCGATTAACCTAGTCGTCCCAACTGATTTGGCCTCTTTTGAGGTAAGCCTCGATAAGGAGCATTATGACGACATAGCAAAAAGTACAAATATATTCTTTGGAGCAAAAAGATTGACGCACCATTGTAATAAGAAGACGTCATTTTAAAAAAATCAAAATGATTTTGATAAAGTGTGACATATTCGTATACTTTTCATAAGAGATATTTGCAATGGTGAATATGAGGATCAAAAAGGAAAAAATTCATTTTGTCTTAGCTATAGTGGTTAAAACGGAGATTTAAATCGCAATCAAAAAGATACCGCATAAAAATTAATGGAAACTCCTTTCCACGATTGAACGGATTTACAAGTTTGTAGAAGGATAAAATATTTGTCATTTGCGCGTATAAAATAAATATCAACGGAAAATAAACATTTATTGCTTATATATATAATTCACTTGTAAAACAATTTTAACAAGTCACTGATATAATGGCCCCTCACGAAATTATGCCACTTTTATAAAATAAGTGATTCCGAGACCCGCATTTTAGATAAAAATGAACATGTTATGCCACTTTTATGTAATAAACGGTAAGTCAACATTTTGACTAATTCTACCCCTAGAACTCTCGGTCGACGGATTTCAACCAAATTCATCTCCTAGTCCCGGGATAACGCTTATCCCGTTGAGTCCAACCCAATTTAGGCGTGTGATCGCATCACCCTACTTACCCGAGGTAAAAAGGGTCCACGTTGTGGTTGCCCGAATAAACACGGGGTTCATAGGTGCTTCAATTGGTAAAGCTAAATCTCAATTTATTTTAAGTTATATGAGAGATCTTGTCAATTTAGTTATTAATTCCCCATAAGTGAACTAAGTTGGTGAATTTTGAATAACGTTGAATTGACAATCGAGAAATAAAATGCATGTTGGCGATTTTAGCATGAGCGGAAAACATAAAACAAGCAATTAATAAATCCTAGTATGGCCACCTAGCTAATCAAATTTGTTATACGATTAAAAAATGGGAAACCAACTTCTTGGCCCCTTGCCTCTTCATGGAACACGCTTCAAAAAGGCACCGTCTTTTGGAACACCGACTTCGGGAATCTCCGTCATCATAATAATTAATTACAAAATGATACAAATAAAATTCTTATTATACATTTGATCTAGAAAATTAAATTAAATTATTACAAACCGGCGATACGAGATCGCAAATAAAATTACAACCGAATCCGTATTCCCTTACATTACGGGTAATATCGATTAAAATAATCTAGGTCATACTAGGTACAACTTGCATTAAAAAAATTAAATAAATGACATTCATTCAATAATAACAACATAAATAAAATGTTGTAAAAATTATACCAAAATCGCCCTTAACACTTATCATGCACATTCTAGCTCGATTTTTTGGATTTTATCGATTGTTAACCATTAAAAATCAATAATCAACACTTAAATCGTATTTAAGCTCAAAATAATTATCTAAACTGATTTAGAACTCAAAATCATTCCCCACTAATTTTTTTTATATTTAATTAGTTTGAATTGATCATATTGGCTAAATATAGAGGTTTAATCACAACATTTATGAAATAAACCCAAAATAAAATATAAAAATCATAAAACCAAAATTTTTTTACATTCTAGAACATTTCCAGGAACTCCAAAAACCAAAAGTATTTGCCAAAAAATTTAGAATTAATTTTATGAACAAATAGACTTGTATTTTTCGGTTTTATCAAATAAAAAACAATAAATATAGTAAAACAAAGAAAAAAATTACAAACTTTAACCAAGATGATATAAATCAGATTATAAAATGTACCAAAAATTTTCAAGACCATAAAAGGACGTTTCAATTTTATGAACGTATTAATCTCACTTTATCGACTTTTATCTCATAAAAGTCCATAATCATGCAAAACTTAATTAAAAGTCACACAATTTTACATACAGTATTTAAAACATTCAAGTGAGATCATATAAAAATTTCATGACCATAATCAACATGAAACTATTTTTAGTTAACTTTTAACATAAAAATGCACATTAACATTATTTAATGGCCATAAATCAAAATAAATAGCAAATCAACCCCTAAAATCACCAAATTTGACCACAACCATTTTGAGGTCAGTAGGTATGCATGCAAATAAAAAAATTTGTGCAAACCATTTTTAACACAAATTTTCGATTTTACTCAAGTTATCGTATAACTCGATTTTAAAGCTAAAAATCAACATGCATGTAACAATTGAGCTCTGATACCACATGAAAGTCCTAGACCACTAATTAGACTCCTCTAATTATTTCATTAAATTACATTAACTTAATGATTTAGGATCTAGTTATAAAAGCAAAAATATAAAGATAAGATGAAATTTTCTTACATAGAAATTTCGGTATAAATAAGGGCACAATAAGAACTCCTTCTTATTGTTCTTGAGCATATTATTAGTGGATGATCCTCCATAAAACAACTTCCAAAGTAGAAGGTCTCCTTCTTGTTGCACCCAAGAATCCACCCAAGTTATCTTAGCTTTTTATTAACTAGATAATAAGTAAGAAATTTTACTACTATTACTACACTAGTAATATGATATGAATATTAGTTTGCATGTGAGTTTAGAGAGATGTTGGAGGTTTTAGAGAGAAGAAGAAAAAATAAGCATAAGAATGAATAATTCAAAATGTGAACAACTCTTGTTCACTTATGAAGGCCATATGGCCAGTCATCACTCACTCAAATGAGTGATTATTGTGCTTATTATATTCTCATGCAAATAGGTAAAGTTTGGTAGTAATGGTAATGATAATGGTGTCATAACATAAGGTGGAGTGTAGGATTAGATGAGAACAATCATCATTGATCTCCACTAACCAAAGATCCGGCCTCTACTTGTGTTATGTGGTCTATTTTGATTTTTGATATTTGTCCCATAAATACTTATAATCATATGTTTAATTATCTTGTATAATTAAGTGTTAATTTGGTCATATAAAAATTATATGACACAAATTAATAAACAATATGTACTTAACTTTTAACTGATATTTTACCATTATATCAATATATAATGGATCCCATAATGCCCAATTAATTTATTTTACAACTCCTTGTAAATATAATTAACTAATTACCCTTATCTCAAAATATATGCATAACCTCAACTTATTTAATGAATTAACGATTAATCACTAAATTAAATCTTATTTAATCGTATTAAAATAAGACGTAAAATTTATTCAGTCAGTTATCGTATAATTGACTAATAAACCTAAGTGGAATGAGTTCCTAACTCAATTTCCAATAAATAACTCTCATAACTAAACGTACATATCAAATATATGTAATGTGCTAATTAACTGTATCATATACAAATAATTACTTTTCTATTATTTGGGTTTCTTCCTATAGGTGTGACCTAAAGGGATAAGTTGATCACCGCCGTCATACGACAATTATGTCTAAATCTAGTCAGCTGAGCGTTATCGATTTACGTTAATCAACTGACGTGGAGTATCAAAATATACTAATCATGCCACGTATATTCCAAATGAGTTTCATTATATATATGCACTATTGTGGAGGACACTTACTCCAACAATAAGGTGGTACTTATAGTGTTTCACCAAAAATATCTCAAAACAAGGGAAAGATGGACAAGGAGGCAGAATCCAGCTGGGAGGGGTGTGGGCCAGTAGACCGGCGGCCGACCGGCCGACCGGCCTATTGGCGCAAAGAGAAAGGCTCTAATATGTGCAAAAAATCTGGAATTTAGCGCTATGGTTCCCTGCCGACCGGCCGAGGGCTTCCTCCACCTTCGCGCTTCATCTTCAGTGGTACCACGCGACTCCCTGCCGGCGGACCAGTTGTCGGCCGACCGAAAGAGGGTCTTGTCTTCTCTTCTTCTTTGCCACGTGAGAGTGGGTGAGGGTTGGGGACGGTTGGTGCCTGGCCGGTTAGGCCGGCGTCGGTTGAGCAGTGCCTGGCCGGTTGGTGGTGGCCCGTGATCGTGGCTGCCGGCAGGGGGTGGGGTGTCTCCTTCCTTCTCCTTACTCCTCTTATTCCTTTCTTCTTTTATTTTTTTTTCTTTTCTTTCTCTTTTTCCTTTTCCTTTTTCTTTTCGTTTTCTTTTTCTTTATTCTTTATGTATATGTTTAGTGGCGGTTTCTTGCTTCTCATTTGGTCTCGTCCTTGTCTTGGAATATTTCCTATAAAATGAGACAGAAATATATAAAATGCGAGACGCGGAATAAGGGCAAAATATATTAAAACCGACGCTAAAACCAAATTAAATAAGGCCGAAATAAAGGAGAATAAAGAGGATAATCGGTCCAAAATAATCGTATATCAAGTATTAATTAGAAGATAGTACTAGGTTAATAGTAGGGTTCTCTATCTAGGCTGGTGTGTACAAAATTGGTTAACAATGGGGTATACATAATATCCCCTTAGATTAGGTCTGAATAACAAGGAACAAAGTCAATTCGCGAGTTGAGGTGTCGGTGCCGGCCGGCCGACCAGCAGCGAGACGAAGTCACAATTTCTTCAAAATTTTGGAAAATGGCTAGTGAGGGCTCCCTGCCACTGGACCGGTTGTTGGCTGGACGTCAAAGAGACCAGTCTCTCCTCCTTTATTCGCCTTTCTTCGTTTTTCTTCAAGGGAACGGGAGCGGGTGCCAGTGGACCAGCCGACACCGAGTCCACCTCTCTTTTGTGCTCCTTTGCTCTTGATTACTCTTCCTTGGGTAAGGTTGGGTTCTCCCGGCAGTGGTCCAGCTGGTTGGGGGCCCTTCCTCCTCTTCTTTCCTCCATTCTTTTCGTTATGCGACAACGTCCTGCTCCTTATTCCGTCTCACCTCTTCCTTGACTTATTCCCTAAAATGAGATGGGGATTTATAGTACAAGAGTAATGGAATAAACGGGTAAAATGCAAGCAAACTTACGCTAAAATCATGTCGAATTGAATCAAAATGCATGAGAATAAAGAGGGAAAGCGTTCTAAATTATTCCTTTATCAGAAAGCATCGTAATTGTTGCATTGTCAAGTGCAGCTCGGGTGAGCTGGCCAAATACCGACACCGAGCTCGGCGAGTCAGGTCAGCTTGTTTGAGCTGGTCCTTATTTGCTTTCCCTTTGCTTAATTCTCCTTTTCTATTTTTCTTTTATTTTTGTCCTTGGTCTTTGTCTTGAGCCCCTTCCCCTTGGAATGAGTAGCTAGCTATCAAGAGTGTCCAAAAGCCTTCAATTACGTGCAATGTCATGCAAACACCGACTCATTTTAATCCTTTTCTACATAATATCGAATAAAAATCTTTGTACACTATATATGATGGTAATTAGCCCAATTGATATGCAAACTGAGGCTAATTTGAGGGTAAAAGGTAGGTATATTTCAATCATATCAGTATAATTATTGTTGTGGATAGTTTTGAGACCGTCTGACTCAGTAATTGTTAGAATTGTTGTGTCTTATGGATTAAATTTTGTTTATGATATCGGTGAAATGTATTATTGTGAGGCCAGTGTTGCGATATCGTCCTATCTATGTTCAGGGAATCAATGTGATTGGAAGTCATTTTCGGGTCCGATCGGTTGATCTCGGATCCGCCTCTTTGGTTCTCCTTTAGAGGGATAGGCTTCAGATAGGTGTGTACCCTCAAAACAGAAGATGGTTCATATGATGTTGAATATTGAGAAAACAGAATGATTATTGAGAATGAGAATGGTATTGATCAGTCTTAATGTTAGTGTTGGTAATTACATATGGGTTGCCAGTATTGTTGATGGGGTTGTCGCAAACCCAAATCAAAGATAATAACCCTGGACTAGGCGATCTCAAGGAGACGGGAGTTACTGTTATGATAATCTTGTGATAAAGGTTCTATCTAAGACGAAGATTAATTTAGAGATTTGGTAGACAAATTAAAAGAACACAAATAAAAATGAAATGATGATGTTAACAATTATGAAAGGTCAATTGAGTGGTTTATGTAGATTAGTTTATGGAGATAGGTTCACACATGTAGATTAGTTTATGTCAAAGTTGGAGTGTAGAAAACATGCAATTGATTCATTGTTTAGGTCTTACAACATCATTCAAATTGTTGCTACCATAGGTCAATTTCTACTGAGCTTTCACGTTTAACTAGTTTGAACTTCCATGCGATGCTTAGTTTATTCAATTCTCGTCTTTCGGTCTTAGGAAAGAACATCAGATTTAGTCAAAGATTGTGTTAAAAAATTTTAACCAACATTACCAATCAAGCATGTATTAGAACAATGATTCAAAAGCAATAATTCCTTTTCCAACAAATTCAATTTACTAATCTAACATAGCTACCCTACACTTTAGAATTTAAACTCACTCATATTTAGATGTGGTGATAAACTAGTCATTTTAGATTATGATTAATGAAGATAAAACTTACAAAAGTGATGATGATATGATAATAATAAAGAACTACAAAAGATAATAGCAATTTACAAACTATTATTTAAACAAGACTAGATGAAATCATAGATTAAAAATGTTTAGTTAAATTGAGAAATGAGGAACGATAAGAACTAACAATGGACAGATTTATTACTTTAATTAAGGCTTGAAAAAAAGTATGATCAATCCATAGAAATGTATGTCATACCCAAGAAAACTAACTTCTTCAAACAAGACTTATGAAAGAAGAAAAACTAGGTAAATTCCCCTAGAGAGAAAGAAGAAAACTAAGAAGTGTATAAGAGATAATTTTGTTGTGAATTGTATTGTGTGTTGTGAATCCACTTGATGCAATCCCCTCCTTGTATAGGACTTAGAAGACGCGTGAATTCATTGTCATTCAATAGCCCTAATGAAATGGAGGGAGCTCAAACAAGAGGCAACTAGAAACCCGCAAACCCGATCGGGTTTAGGTATCCCCGATCGGGGATGCACGTTTCTACATCCTTTTTCTTTGTTTTTCTTCCTTGCACGCATTCCGATGCTCCAAACCCAATAGAGGACGTGATATCCTTCTTTGAGAACTTAATTGAGTACTTATCCTTGACTTTCATTGACCCAATGGCATAAGGATAGAGGTTAGACGTTGGCTTCACCTTTACTTAGCTTTGTTCGTTTAGGCAATTCTTTGTAGGCATGCGGTCCGACTTCATTTCTTCTTTTTCTTCGGGATACATCTAATTCGCCAAGACTCGCTTCTTCTATCTTCGTGTTTTAAGATAAATGCTCGGATTGATAGGAAATAGGCGCAGAATCATCGTTTTACCTACAAAACTCATTTGAACAAAAGAAATGCCTAGAGAACGATATTAGTTAGAGCCAGCAAAAAATGACACGACACCTAAATACGACACAAATCCGACACGAAATTAACAGGTTTAGGTTGAGGTTTGATGAGCCATTTATGTAAGTGGGTCGACACGCACACGACACGGGATTTAATTGGGTCGGGTTTAGGTTGTGCTCTCAAAACACGAACCTCACACAAATGACCCATTTACTAAAACAATCCTAACTTTTATTGATTCTCCATCAAATAAATGTACTTATACTTCTCAAATATTGACATGACACGAAAGAAGACACGAACCCGACACGAAATTAACGGTTTAGGGTTAAGGCTTGATGACCCATTTATGTAAATGGGTCGACACGAACACGACACGACGGTTAATTGGGTCGGGTTTGGGTTGGGGGTTTCAAAACCCGTTTAACATGTGACACGAAAACGAACCCGACATGACACGATCTGTTTGCCAGGTCTAATATTAGCTCACATAATCACTTCAAAAAGTGCAAATGACATATAAAACTGAGCTTTATCAAGGGATAAAATCATACAAGAATAACATAGATCAAATTCCCCCAAGCTAAACTCTTGTCCTCAAGAAAGCAAACAGATACAATCAAGTCAAGGGTGGCGTGCAAGTAATGAATTTATGATACAAATCCCAACATCAAGCTTGACAAGCTAATAGATCAAATCTTGATACAAGATGAGCATAGGAAAAATGCAAAGCATGGTTGAGATTTACATAACGGCGCAACATAAGTGACTTTCGTAGGACTTTTCTGTTTTGCGCGATCTTTTGATAATGGTCTCTTGCGGTACACTAGCCACTCAATTTCCATGTGGACAAGGCAAATTTTATTTTATTTTCTAGAGACACTCTGCTATCTACGACTTATGAGAATACGCACGTAATCTAATATGGTAAACATTCTGAATTCACTTGACAAGACTAATTAGAATGCACAACAAGAAGACAAGAGAAGTTATAAAAGGGTTAGGGGTAATACGTAGAAGCTGGATAAGCAGTTATGGATTTGTAAGGTTAAGGTCGAGCTAACAACCATCCAAACAAGCTAAGAGTGCTCAAAAGTAACCCAAATCATGGAAGTATCCTTTTTAGATCTTTTCCTTTTCCTTTTTTTTTTCTTTTTTTATTCATTTTTCAATTTTTTCGTTTCGTGCTTTTTTTTTTTCTTTCATTTTTTCAATTGCGGGTATCAGCAATCCCATGTCAATTCACATTAACAATAATTTTCATTGGTACATCCCCCACAATAAGAGCACCCTAAACTCACTAGGATGGTTACGAACTCAACAAGGTAGGCAATATGGTATGTAGTTAGAAACATCTATAGGTAAAGCATATAGTGAGAAAAGCACAAAGATGGGTGATAAATGTGAAAGAAATATCAACGAGGCTTCATGGGTAAACTAATATAGCATGTCTAGAAGTAAGGAACAAAGACCATATTAATTCGTTTTGATGTAACGCACACCGTAAAGAGAACTACTCTCACGTAAAATGGGATTGGTTTAGATGTACCGATCACTGGAGGTTCTACCTCACCATATATGAGTAGTTTGCCATTGTCGAGATCAAGCCTACTAAGTCTAAAGTCCATCCCTCACCCACTATGTCCAAGACATCCCCATGCAGGAAAATCCTGTCAATAAACGTGTAGTATTAGCTATAAATGCTACAATCGAGAATTGTAAGATAGAATTGGTACTACGCAAAAGATATTTGGGTGAAAGGCGATTAAATCACCACAAAATTTTCATTTTTTCAAAAAATAAAGTGCAAGAACGAAAATGCTTTGAATGTAAATCCTAAATGAAATCCTTCCCCCATGCTAAACATCACATTGTCCCCAATGTGTGAAGATCAAACCATAGTAGTGGCTTTCAGCACGTAATTAGGGTAACAAGATGCATAATGGGAAAAAGGGTAAAGCAAAAGAAAAAATAAGCTTACTAGACCGTACGATTCACCCAAGCTAGCCATTTACTCGTCATGGAAGTTCCATATAGAATCGTTAAAAAGATTCATCATTCTTTCTCCTATAAAATGAAAACATAGTAGAAAGAAAATATTGTAAGAAAATAAAGAAAGAGAACATAAGAGTGAAAGACACGGGTTGCCTCCCGAGAAGCGCTGGTTTAACGTCCTGCACGACGGATGGTTTTGGAGTAATCAAGCGTGCGGAAAAGGTGGCCCTAAATAGTGTACTTATACAACTCTAACCAATGAATTGTTGTAGTAGAATTTCAAACGGTGGCCATTGACTTTAAATCTCTCACCATTGTTGGACATTACTTCAATTGAACCAAACTTTCTTACATTGGTGATGGTAAATGGACCAGACCATCTAGTCTTGAATTTTCCCGAAAAAGTTTTAAGACGGGAGTTAAAAAGAAGTACTTGGTCACCAACGTTGAATTCTCTCTTAATAATTTTCTTGACATGCCAATGTTTCTTCTTTTCCTTGTAAAGACGAGAACTCTCATAGGCTTGCAAGCGGAATTCTTCTAGCTCATTGAGCTGCGAAACCCTCCACTTGGCGCCTAGCTTCATATTGAGATTGAGTTCTTTTATGGCCTGGTATGCTTTATGCCCCTTTCTACTGGCAAATGACACTCTTTTTCATAGACCATCCTATAGGGTGATGAGCCAATAGGTGTCTTGAACGCAGTG
Organism: Heliosperma pusillum; assembly: GCA_022085475.1. NCBI lineage: Eukaryota > Viridiplantae > Streptophyta > Magnoliopsida > Caryophyllales > Caryophyllaceae > Heliosperma > Heliosperma pusillum. The sequence continues at coordinate 42,192 of JAIUZE010067055.1, forward strand.
CAGTAAGCCCATAATGTGTCATTGAGCTTAGTACTCCAATCCGTCCTTGAGTTTGAGACAACCTTGTGGAGGATTGTTTTGAGTTCTCTATTTGAAACTTCAACTTGTCCACTCGTTTAAGGGTGATAAGTCAAGCCTCTGCTATGGGATACTCCATATTTAGCCAACAAGGCATTGAGTTGCTTTTCCCCAAAATGTGTTCCACGATCACTTACCACGGCTATATGTACTCCAAAACGAGGAAATATAATCTTTTTGAAGAGATGGACCACGACTCGTGCATCATTCGTTGGAGTGACAATTGCTTCGACGCATTTGGAGACGTAGTCAACATCTACTACAATGTAGTGATATCCCTTTGATTGAAGGAAAAAAGGCCTTGATAATCAATCCCCCAAACATCAAAAAATTCTACTTCTAAGATCCCATTTTAAGGCATTTCGTGCCTTCTAGATATCTGACCATCCTTTTGGCAAGCATCACATGCCATCACAAAGTCTCTAGAGTCTTTGAACATCGAAGGCCAATAGATCCCGGACTGAAGAACTTTGGCCACCGTTTTTGACGGTCCATGATGACCACCGTAAGACGAGGAGTGACATCCTTCTAGCACACCTTTTACCTCCTATTGAGGCATACATCTTTGGTATAACGTGTCAGAGCAATGCTTAAAGAGGTAAGGATTATCCCAAATGAAGAACTTGGCAACGTATAAGAAATTTTCCTCGGATAATATGAAAGATTGGATGGTAGTTGATGACCAACAGTATAGTTACCGATGTCGGCATACCAAGGTATTGTCTCCTCAATTGCCATCAATGAATCGTCAGCAAAAGAATTAGTATAAGGTATTAGCACACCCATCTCATCAATTCTTAATCTTAAAAGATGATCGGCTACAACAGCTCTTTCTCATTAGTGGCATAATTGATTTGGGCTGGATCTAATGTTTTACTGGCATAGTATATGGCATGTAACATTTTATCTTTTCTATGACCAAGAACTACCCCTACTGCATAATCACTCATATCACACATTTGTTCAAAGGGCAGGCTTCAATCAGGTAACTGGATGATAGGTGATGTGATTAAGGCTTTCATTATCTTGTTGAAATATTCTAAACATTCATCAGTAAAAATAAAGGGCGCATCCTTAAAAAGGAGCTCGGTTAGGGGTTTAGCAATCTTTGAAAAATCTTCAATAAAACGGCGGTAAAACCCGCATGGCCTAAAAACCTCCTTACTCTTTTGACATGCACAGGTGGGTAGGGGTGAGCAAAACCGTATATCCGATACGGTTTTTAAAATCGTATCGGATATCCGGTTTTAAAAATCTCAATTTTGAGTATCCTTATCCGATAAGGATTTTCCATATGTCCGGAAACCGTATATCCGGTTTTTTCGTATATCCGGAAACCATATATCCGGTATCCGTTTTTCCATATAATTTATGAAACTTTTATGTCTTATTTTTATTTTTTTGTGATTTTATGATTTTTGCTTAATAAGATAAAAAAGTATCACATATTATAAGAATAAATAACTTAAAAATGTATAAAAGTAATAAAATTGAGTCCCGGATATACTCGGCGTTTGGTCGTTTTATGATTTTATTTTTATATTTTATATTCAAAATAGGAACCGTATCGGAAACCGTATATCCGGTTTCAAATTTTCCTGATACGTATCCGATACGGTTTTTTATAAATCGTATCGTATATACGGAAATTCGTATCGGATATACGGAAATCCGTATAATTAAAACCGTATATTGTATCGGATACGTATAATAAAATCGTATCGTATATTTTTGCTCAGCCCTACAGGTGGGGGTAAGTGCTCAATTACGTGGACCTTAGCGGAGTCCACCTCTATATCTCTTTCAGATATGATATGGTCAACTATCACTCCTTCATTTATCATTAAGTGGCACCTTTCCCAATTCAAAACTATGTCGAATTCCTCACATATTTTCAAAACTCTAGACAGGTTAGCTAGACAATCATCTAATGTTGAGCCATAAACACTAAAATCATCCATTAAGAATTCCATGATTGACTCGACAAATTCAGAAAAAATGCTAGTCATACATCGTTGAAAATTCGCAAGGTGCATTGCATAATCCAAAAGGCATCCTACGGTATGCGAATGTACCATAGGGACAGGTGAAAGTGTTCTTTTCTTGGTTCACGAGATGAATGAGTATTTGAAAGAATCCTGAGTAACCATCTAGGTAACAAAAGTATTTGTCACAAGCCAGCCTTTCCAACATTTGGTCGATGAAGGGCAAAAGATAATGGTCTTTCTTTGTGGATTGGTTCAATTTCTTATAGTTCATACACATTCGCCACCCTGTGACGATTCAAGTGGGAATAATATCGTTTTTATCATTTCTTACTACAATTGACCCTCCTTTCTTTGGGACCACTTGGACTGAACTAACCCATTTAGAGTCATAAATTGCATAAATGATTCCTGCATCTAACAGATTTATGACCTCGTTTTTTACTACCTCATGCATGTTTGGGTTTAGACGACGTTGTCCCTGAACACATAGTTTTTTACCTTATCCTAGGTGAATTTTGTGCATGCAAAAGTCGGGGCTTCTGCCTCTCAAATCATCTAATTTGTACCTTATGGCTTTTTTATGTGTCTTCAAAATAGCCAACAAGGAAGACAATTGACCTTCACTAAGGGATGCACTAACTATGACTCGACACATTTCAGAGTCATCAAGAAAGGCATGCCTTAAATTTACGGGAAGGAGTTTGAGTTCGGGTTTTTGTACCTCTACCTTTGTAGGTGTATCAATTAGACAAATGAAATGTCGGCTTTCTTCTAGCTAGAGTTCTTCCCCAGTTATATCAGCTTCTAACTTGCGAATCTCGATGATCTCTACGTCATCATCACCTGCAAAATTTTCCAACAACAACATCGCCTCCAAAGGCTCTTTGATTATTGATCGTTGTAAAGAATTGTCTACAATAGAGTCTACCACATCGATAAAACAACAAGATTCCTCTAACATTGGGCTTTTCATGGCACTTCCAGCGTCAATTTACCATTCTTGACATCTATTACCGGCGGTGTGTACGAAAAGTTTTCCCAAAATGATTGGGATTTGCGAATATTCTGTCATGTCAAGGATGATAAAACTAACGGTAATAAAAAAACTTCCCTACTTTAACGAGCACATCTTTAAAACTTTCATTGGTTGTTTAAGAGAATGGTCTGGCATTATTAAGTTGACACTAGTGCATTTCAGAACTTCCATGTTCAGTTTTTCACATATTGAGTACGGCATGACACTAACACTAGCACCTAAGTCGCATAAAGCTTTATCTATGGTGTAACTGCCTATAGTGGAGGGAATTGAAAAACTGTCAGGGTCTTTTAACTTAGGAGGGGACTTGTTTTGTAAAACAACACTACACTCGGCGGTGAATGCTATAATTTAAACATCATCCAAAGTCATCTTCGTAGTAAAAAATGTCCTTCATGAATTTAGTGGCGGAAGGGATTTGGGTAATTAATTCAGTAAAAGGAACGATCAACTGGAGGTTCTTTACCACTTCCATAAACTTACTGAATTGTGTTTTATTGTGTGTTTATCTCAGACGATGGGGGAAACGGAACTTGAATCTTGATTGGCTCCTTAACTTTATCATATTTCCCTTGGGGAACATCTCCTACTTTTTCAGGGGTAACTTTAGAGTTGTCTACCTCCTTAGAAACATCATTTTGGTTGTTGTCTACAACTTTATTGGTCTCTTTTGGCATAGGTGGTTCTTTGTAACTTACACCACTTCTCGAAGTGATGGCATTGTCGGTGTGTCTTGGTTGTTCACCATGGCGTGGGAGTTGACCATGTTTTTTTGGGCATTTGATGCAGCCAATTGGACCATTTGATTCTCATGCATTTTGTTGGCTGCATCTTTGGCTTGGTCAATTTTTTGGAATTGAGCTAGCATTGAATCTTAATTTTGAACTACTTGTAGAAGCATGGATTCAATCTTCCTGATGTTGGAGTCACTTGATTTTGTAGTAAATTGGCTTTGATTTGGAAATGGTTGATTTTTTTGGTGTATGATGGTAGCTTTGATTAAAGTTTTATTGAGGCCCTTAATTTTGGTTTTAAAAACCAGGTAGGTGGGTTGAATTGTTTTTTTTGGTGGGGTACGAATGATTGGTTTTGAGGTTGAATTTGTTGGTATGGGTTTTGAATGTTAGTGCTTTTATATGATATCTTTGAATGGTATTTTGTGTTTTCATTGTAAAAGTTTGAGTAATGGTTCCCTTGTCTTTGATTTTGATAAGCATTCACTTGCTCAATAGAAATTCTACATTCTTGAGAACCATGCCCTCCTTTTCCACAAGTTTCAAAAATTATCACTAGGCTATTTGAGCTTCTAGACGTGCTACCTTGGAGTTTTCCACTTTGTTGTTGGAGAAGGGCTATTTGAGCTTATAGACGTGCTACCTTGGAGTTCTTTCTTCGTTTTTATTGGAATAGCACATGAATTGTTGTATTGAGAATTATGAATTGTCATGGATTCGACGGTTGTATGGGAAACTTCTACATCAATTTGGTCAAATCGACCATTGTTGGCCGAGTTCAGGATGCGTCGGGACTCGCCACAACAACCGTTATAGAAAGTAATAGCTAGAAACCATGAATCTAATCCATGAAGGGGACGCTCTCTTTGTAATTCCATATATCTTTTCCAAGCTTCATACAAGCTTTCGTCGCCCCTTTGTTGGAATCCGGTTATTTTGCTTATTAAGATTGCAGTTCTTTCAGGTGGGAAATATTCTGGATAAAAGGCAAGAGCGAGACTATCACGATCGGTGATTCCTAAGGCAACTCTATCTAGGCTATTGATCCAAATCTTAGCCATGCTAGTTAAAGAAAAAGGGAAAATCATTTCCCTAATTAATCTGTTACTGGGAAACCCCATTTTGTCGGATGGTGGATGTGACAACCCTCGCGAATGCGGAAATATAAAACATACAAGCATGTGAAATAATATGCGGAAATACGGTATTTTAAAAACCTTTAAACATGCAAGATATATATAACACGAGGTGTGTCAAAATGTTACAAACTAAATACGGGAATATACAACAAAGAGACGAGGTCTCTTAAAATGTTAGCAAAGAACAAGTGTTTAACAAAACTAGCTACTATCGTCTAGAGGTGAAAACTTCCAGGGACAACGCCCGCTAGCTCACACCCGAACCCCAAAATGTCAGATCCAAAAAGTCATCCATAGCATGCAACCTGTTCATCCATGAAAAACATGAATGCCACAGTCAGTGGGGAGTAACTCCGGGTTCTCCCAGCCATATCACATCAAACGAACATATAAGGGAATACAAAGGTAAAGCATGCATATATATAGATATACATGTGAGATACAATAAGAATAGATAGGCAATACGAGATATAATGATAAGATCATGTGGAAATCAAATCCGTAACCATCATGTTATTCAACGACTCGGGAAAGACACTCTTAGGCAATCGAATACGCTCACTAGGGCTTACATCTCACCGTTAGCGGTATAAGATTGATAAGATTGAGACTCGACAGACAAACCAAGTCAAGTCATGCGATGATCACAATAAATCCAACATATTATCATCCATTCACGAACCAGGACAATGACGGTGTCCAATCATGCAATGACCATGAATAATGTCATGAAATCACGCATTCAAGAACGACACAAGACGACAACTCTCACGGTAAATGAAACGCACTAGCATCGTGTCCCAGCAAGAATGATTAACAGGCATCCACGGGATAAACATTTCCCTGAACTCATACACGATGCTACATTTCGTATATGTAGACTAATTTCCTCCTGGTAGCACGATGATAATAAATATCCGGTCCTAGTCTAAATCTGGCCAGAATCTCGGAATAAACCATTTTCCGATTCGACATGCGATAAACGTTTCGCATCCAAGACTCGGTCTTATAATATATATGCCGAGTACCCCAAATTCGTTAGATCAATTCACGAAAGAGGCGGAAAAGAGCTCAAGCCTCATTACAAGCGGTACGCTACATGCAAATAACACCACCTCGCAAGTACACAACATTTGACGGCCGGGTCGAACAACGCATAGCCTTCAACTCCCAACAACGTCGTCGTATGCCCACTAACACATGCATTTAAGCAGTAGGATACCTCTCCGTTCCGACATTCCAGCCTTACAAACGGAAAGGTAGCCAAGGGAATGAGAATACAAAGCACAATACAAAATAGTGCTCAAACCGGCTCATTTGTAAAAAAACCGACTCAAAGTGGGAACATATCGAAAACCGTCACAAAACATGTGATACATGCGAAAGAGATATCATATATCCAAAACATGAATATTATAAGACATTACGTAAAATTATATGATAAACCGATCATGCGAGCTATTATAAATTACGAGTTTTAAAAGTCAAAGGAAAACAACACAGCCGTGTTGCAGGCCGGGCAAGTGACCGGTGGCCGGTGGGCCGGCTCAGAACACAGGTAAAATCCCAAAAACAGAGAAAAGGGGTCTGGGCCGGTCAGTCGACCGGCAGCCGGTCGACCGGCAGCCAGTCGACCGGCACAGACAATCACAACAAAACTCAAAACTTCACTACTGATGTGTTCCAGGCCGGTGGGTTGACCGGTGGCCGGTGGGCCGGCCTGGAGCACCTCTTATACAAAAATCCAATTTTCCAAATGAGTTACTGGAGTGTTCCCGGCCGGTTGGCAGACCGGCAGCCGGTCGACCGGCCAGGAGTCTCAGTTCATCCGTGAGCTTCCTTTACTTATTCAATCCATTTCAATTCTCATAAATCAATTCTAATAATCATCAACAATCAATATATATCATCAACATGCATCATATAACATCATCCATTAATCATAGCATGATTTCTAATTTCCTAATCGTATTTTAATACGATTTTCTAGCATATAAACATGTAAAACACGTAAGTGATACCGAGTAACCCTTCACCGTTACCTTTAAGCGTCTCTAATGATCGTCAAGCTCCTCTTCTATAAGGAAATAGCCTTTGTCGGGATCTTGGAGGTCGCCACCTACAAATAGATCGTAAAAAGATGAATAAAGTTCATCTTGAGGAAGACGGAAAGCTTAAAAAGCGAGAAAGACGATAATTTTATTATCAATACGGATAGAGGAAGGTACGGGAGGAAGAATAAGACGAACTTACGTAAATTCTATCAAGTAACGAAGAAGTTACGTCAATTCCAAAAATCGAATTCAAAGAGGGAAAGTTGATTTCTTAGAGAGGAAGAAAAGTGTGTTTGATTTTGTGTTGAAATGAAATATTAGGTTAAGGAAGGGAGTTGTGTGAGTTATGAAGGAAAAAGTCAAAGACGGTTTCCAAAGTCAAGAAAGTCAAACCCGACTCAAAAGTCAAGAAAAATCAAACTCGCCTTAAGACGGGATTTTCATGAAATCTCGCAGAAATTCCAAATACGAACTCGGAAATTCCAAATTCGACTCGAAACTTAAAATTATAAATTAAAACTAAAATTTACTGAGACGATTTCGTAAAATATTTCTATTAGAAAAATAGGGTACATTTCCGGGTGTTCAACCACCCGCCACCTTTTAAAAAAGTTTCGCCCTCTGAAACTTGAGGAAAAATAAAATTTTACCTTACTCGAAAAGACTCGGATATTTACTACGCATAGAAGCTTCGGTTTCCCAAGTCTCTTCTTCGACATTAGCACTTCTCCACAAGATTTTCACCACCGGAACTACTTTACTTCTCAACTTCCTATCCTTACGATCTAGGATACGGATCGGCTTCTCTTCAAAGGATAGATTCGGTTCAAGCTCGGGCAATTCAACTTGAAAGACATGGCTTGGATCACTACATACTTTCTCAATTGAGAAACATGAAAAACATCATGAACCTTAGCCAAATTCGGCGGCAAATCCAACTTATAAGCAACGGCACCACTT
>JAIUZE010067056.1:0-59952 GCA_022085475.1 Heliosperma pusillum
AAACATCCTAATATATGAAAAGACAACTCATATAATAGCATTAAATGAAAAGTTATTTCATATATAAAAGTGGATCGTCTTCTTTTATAAAACATGTTATTTTAATTAATAAGGTTTTTGAACCGAACTTAATTTTACTGAACTTATAGAAGCTGAACTGAAGTGAACTGAACTTATTGGAGCTGAACTGAACTGAACTGAACTTATAGGAGATGAAATTATAAGAGCTGAACTTAACTGAATTTAATTTTGCGGAACTTTGCTGAACTGAACTTATATGAGCTGAACTGAACTTAATGGGGTGACTTTAAGGCCCTGTTCTTTCCAACTTAATTTCAGCTCATTTCAGTTCAGTTCAGCTCTATTCAATTCAGTTCAGCTCAGCTCAGTTCAGTTCAGCTCCATTCAGTTCAGTTCAGTTCAGTTCAGTTCAGCTCTATTCAGTTATGTTCAGCTCGGCTTCATTCAGTTCAGTTCAGCTCCACTAAAAATCAGCTCATTTTAATTATACTCATCTTAAACTTCAAAGTTTTTATTAATATTAATATTATTTTATTATTATTATAATTAACTAATTAATACTCCCTCCATCTCATAATTATCCCTTGTTTGACTTTTAGGATCAATTTTAATAACTTTGACCATAAATAAGTGTTAAATATATAAACTAAGACGTTATAACAAAAAAAACATTTACATTCATCATAAAAAATTATTAATATTAATATTATTTATTATTATTATAATTAGTGATAATAATAATAATAGTAATAATAGTAATAGCAATAGTACTAGTAGTCGAGTAGGGGTCTAGATAGTTTCTTGGTTGATCATTAATTTCTTGTAAATTGTGTTTTGAGCTTAATAAAATTGGCATTTTTTATGAATTAAATTAAAATAATAATAATAATAATAATACTTATTATAATATTGTTCAATAATAAATTGAAGAGTGAAATAATAATAAAAGATTTTAGAGAGAAGAATTTTCTCTCTCTAAGTTGTTACGCTCTCTGTTTTTCGCTTCTCCATTGCTGCTTCTCAAGCTCTAATGGCGCGAGGAAGAGGACGCCCTCCCAAGATTCAGACACCAATAGGCTCTACTATCTCTGCTGCGTCCATGGATGCTATTTTCGTGAGTAATGATCCTCCTTCACCCAAAACCCATTCTTCTTCTACCTCTTCGTTTTCTTTGAATGATCTGATCGTGGATGTTTTTAATGGCTCTTCTACTACTAAAACTCCATTAAAGAGTTCTCTGAAATCTGTTTTTCAATTTGGTAAATTCCCCAAATAATGATAAAGTGATTTCAAAGAGTCCTGTTAACATTCCTGTTAATGAAAATGGGTCTTTTCATGGTCTTGATTCTGATATCAATGGTGGTAAAGAAATTAATGGAAATGTGCCTGTTAATCCTCAAGTTCCTGTACTTGGTAGAAATGATGTGAATGAAAATATGTCTGTTATTCAAGATCCTGTTCAAAATCAACCTAAGAAATGGTCTGATATAGTTCAATCTAAAAACAAGATTGGTATGAACCTTTCCTACCATGCTGAAAGTAACAATTGTGATGAAATTAACATTCCTATGGAAGATTTCCAGGATGAACTCAATATTTGGAAATTTACTCTTATGGGTAATGTAATTGGATCAAAACCATCTCTTAAACTTGTTCAGGAATTTGCCACCAAATCTTGGGGGGCTATTGCTAAACCTGTGGTTCAATACTTTAAAAAAGAATGGTTCAACTTTAGATTCAATAATGAGGAGGACATGAACAATGTGCTGAAGGGTGGACCTTGGAAAATGGGATCTTACTCTCTCATTCTCAAGCAATGGACTCCTTCCTTCTCCACTGCTATGGAAAGGGTATCCATCATACCTGTTTGGGTTCTTTTACCTGATCTGGACCCCTTTCTCTGGTCTTCTACTGTTGCAGCAAGAGCTCACCCAAAGGGTCTTGATGATCAAACCACATACAAGACAAGCTTGACCCCTCAGATGGAAGCTCGAGTTAGAAGGTCTAAACAACAAGCTATGACAAGCCAGGAGCAAGCCAAGCCAAGCCACCCCAATGAAGAAGACAATCCAGGGTTCAACAACCCATGCCCACCCCCAACACAACCCACATTACCCACACAAAACAGAAACAGAGCCATTCAGGCCCAGACAGACCAGTTATTAAACCCTGCATCTAGGAGGTACACCAGGGCATACCAACCACCCCCACTATGGCCTACCATCAAGAAAACCCTCTAAGCTACAAGTTTGCCCATGAAAAACCATTTTGAAGTCTAGTTAAAACCCATGAAACAGACACCCCAAAGCTAGAGTCCAGTAAACAGCATAGCAGAGGTAGTACATGCTCAGATGATGTTTTCTTTTGCTTAAGTCAACTTGTCTTCATCTAAGGCAGGTTTATCTATGTCCTCATCAGAGTGGAGAGTTCCAAGGAGCAACAAAACACCCAGAGCAAAGCACAAGACAACAAGATCAACAGATTTCCATTTCAGGAAAACTCCAAAAACTACTTTATTTGCTTTTGCTCAGTCTGCTTTCTTTTGTGTTTTGTGTCTGTTCTTTATAGTTGTTAAGCTCGTCCTCTTGTGAGGCCCTTAATTAATGTCAGTAGAAGTAGTTTAGATCCTAAGCTGGCCCTTGGATGATCCATACATCCAATGGCTCACAAGATATCAGCCCCTCTATATAAGGAGGTCTTTGTATGTTGTTTCAGGCAGACTTTATGAATGAATGAATTAAACTTTGCGAAATTACTCAATGTTATCAAACTTGTGCTAAGAGCTGTAGTTTGAAACAAGCCTGATACATCTCCAAGGTGTTTGATCAGTGCCTTGTATTGTGAGTCAAGTTATATCTGTGCTTTGCTGTGGTTAACTTACTTGCTGTTGAGGTTAGTCTAGGGTGTTTGTGCTTTGCTGTAACACTTGAAAACTGTCTCTAAAACCAGTCTTTGAGTCCTTTTATCTTGTGCCTTGCTGTAGAGGATTGTCTCTAAGTCATATCCCTTGAGTCTTTCAGTTAAACAACTCACCATCTCCAAAACAACATCCCTTTGTTACTTGATATTGTTCTCAGTTTGAGTCAAGCTAATCAAGTTTACTTAAAACTTGTGAACCTTAGTAGTTTACACTCCAAATTGGTTATCAGAGCTTTGGTTGAGAGTCTTAGTGAGTTCATTTTCCCTAACTACATTTAAAAACACAAAAATAGCCCAATGAGTGAAGAAAGACTAGCAGGAGTAGAAGCAAGGATGGAGGATCTGGCTGGGATTGTAACCACCCTAACCAGAACCTTGGACCAGGTTATAGGCAACCATTTGCTTGCTGGAGGAAGAGGTAGAGGACGTGAAAGAGGCCAAGGAGGAGGCAGAGGAAGGCCACCTGATGATGAAGAGTATCCAGACTCAGATGACTCAACAAGAAGCAGAGCTTCCATCCACAGGAACACAGACAAGCATCTTAAGGTAGATATCCCTGAGTTTTCTGGTAGTCTTAATCCTGATGACTTGTTAGAATGGCTTAGAGAAGTAGAAAGGGTCTTTGAGTACAAGGGATACAATGATTCCAAGTCTTTTAAAGTAGCCATCCTTAAACTGAAAGGGTATGCTTCCCTTTGGTATGAGACTATGAAAGGGTTAAGGGCTAGGGAAGGTAAAGAACCCATCAAGTCTTGGACTAAACTGAAAAAGAAACTGTTAGACAAATTTGTTGCTAAGGATTACACCCAGTATCTGTTTATCAAGTTGTCTAAGTTGAAACAAGGAGACAAACATGTTGAATCTTACCTGAGGGAGTTTGAACAACTCACCTTACAATGTGATATAAATGAGAAACCTGAGCAAAGGATTGCTAGGTATTTAGAGGGTCTAGATAAGAACATTGCTAACAAGGTTAGGATGCAACCTCTGTGGTCATTTGATGATGTTGTCAACCTATCTCTGAGAATTGAGAAGATAGGGAAGACTAAGCCTGCTACACCAAAACCTGTTAGGCCTTTTCAAACCAGACCTTATAATGGGTTTAGATCAATGGATACCCCTAAGACAGCACCCCCACCTACCTTAGACAAGGGTAAGGGCATCATGGGTCAAAAGCCAAGCACTTCATTGACTGAGAACAGAATTAGGTGCTTCCAATGTCAAGGCTATGGACATTTCAGGAAGGATTTCCCTTCTAAGAAGACCTTAACTATAATGGAAGTTGAGGCTTGGGAGAAAGAGGGTCTAGTTGAGTATGAGAGGGATGAGCCTGAGGTTGAAGAAGTGGTGAGTGAGGAAGAAGAGTCTAGTCAGGAGGCAATAGTGTCACTCCCTGACACAGGCCACAGCTTAGTCCTATGGAGAGTAATGCATTCACAACAGATACCTTTGGAGGAGGATCAAAGGTCCCTCATTTTCAGGAGCAGATGTACCATACAAGGGAGGGTTTGTAACCCTATTATAGATGGAGGTAGTTGTACCAATGTGGCTTCTGTTACTATGGTTGATAAGCTGAAGTTGAGCACTCAAGATCACCCTCACCCCTATAAGTTGAGATGGCTGAGTAAGGGAGCAGAGGTTAAGGTGGATAAGCAATGCATGGTCCCTTTCTCCATTGGCAGTGTGTACAAGGATGAAGTATTGTGTGAGGTGGTTCCAATGGATGCCTGTCACTTGCTATTAGGAAGGCCATGGGAGTTTGATAAAAGCTCCATACACCAAGGAAGAAGCAATACCTATTCTTTCAAGCATGGGAGCAGGAAGGTGACATTACCCCCCTTGCCACCACACCAGAAGAGCTATGGAAGTCCAAGTATGGCTGAGGATTTTAGTGGAGTTGTATTTCTATCTGAGTCAGCAATGGTCAAAGAGTGTAGTGAGGAGCAACCTATAGTAATGCTGCTATCAAAAGAAGTTCAGGAAGAGGAGTCTAAGGTGATCCCTGCAGATGTTAAGCCTCTCATTGATCAGTTCAAGGAAGTGTTTCCAGAGGAACTTCCTGATGGCTTACCCCCTTTGAGAGGGATTGAACACCAAATAGACCTTGTGCCAGGGTCTGTACTACCTAATAGACCAGCCTACAGATGTGATCCTAAGGCTACACAAGAGCTGCAAATGCAAGTTGGAGAGTTGATGAGTAAAGGGTTTGTAAGGGAGTCATTAAGCCCTTGTGCTGTGCCTGCATTGTTGGTTCCTAAGAAGGATGGGACTTGGAGGATGTGCATAGATAGCAGGGCTATCAACAACATCACAGTCAATTATAGGTTCCCTATACCCAGGCTTGATGACATGTTGGATGAGCTGAGTGGCTCAAGGTTCTTTTCTAAGATTGATTTGAGGCAAGGTTACCATCAATTGAGGATCAGAGAAGGAGATGAGTGGAAGACAGCCTTCAAAACAAAGCATGGCCTTTATGAGTGGCTTGTCATGACCTTTGGCTGTCAAATGCCCCAAGTACCTTCATGAGATTGATGACAGAAATGCTTAGGCCTTGCCTAGGGAGATTTGTGGTGGTATACTTTGATGATATCCTCATCTACAGCAAGAGCAAGGATGATCATTTGAGGCATCTTGAGGCTGTGTTTGAAATACTTAAGGAGAGCAAGCTCTTTGGGAAGCTTGAGAAGTGCACCTTCATTACTGAGGAAGTCAAGTTTCTAGGATATGTGGTCTCTGGTAGAGGCATTTCAGTTGATCAAGACAAGATCATGGCAGTCCAGTCTTGGCCTATCCCTAGGAGTATTACAGAAGTAAGGGGATTCCATGGCTTAGCATCCTTCTACAGAAGATTCATTAAGGATTTTAGCACCATTGCAGCACCTCTCACTGAGTGCATGAAGAAGGGAGAGTTCACTTGGACTGAGAATGCCTTACAGGCTTTCAAACACATGAAGAAGCTCTTGTGCAGTGCACCTATCCTGAGATTGCCAAACTTTGATTGCCTATTTGAGGTTGAATGTGATGCAAGTGGAGTGGGAATTGGAGCTGTCCTCATCCAAGAGAAGAAACCTGTAGCCTACTTTAGTGAAAATCTAAGTGGTGCCAAGCTAAACTATTCTACATATGATAAAGAGTTCTATGCTCTTGTCAGAGCTCTGAGGCATTGAAGTCATTATCTAAAGCCCAAACCTTTTGTCTTACACTCTGATCATGAGGCATTGAAGTACATAGGAGGCCAACATAAGCTCAGTCATAGACATGCTAAGTGGGTGGAGTTCCTTCAGTTATTCACCTTTTCTAGCAAATACAAAGAGGGCAAACAAAATGTGGTGGCTGATGCATTGTCTAAAAGGTACACTCTGCTATCAACTATGGAACAAAGGGTTCTTGGCTTTGAGTTCATGAAGGACATGTATCAAGAAGATCCAGACTTTGCAGAAGATTGGTTAGCACAGAAAGAGGGAACAAGGACCATTGATTCACCCTACACTTTGCAAAATGGATTCTTGTTTAAAGGAAACAAGTTGTGTGTTCCAAGGGGATCTTATAGAAGTCTATTGATCAAGGAGGTACATGGAAGTGGCCTTGGAGGACACTTTGGGGTTCAGAAAACTGTGGACATACTACAAGATCAATTCCACTGGCCTAAGATGATGGGAGAGGTTCAAATTGTGCTCAGAAGGTGTGGAGTTTGTCAAAAGGCCAAGAGTTCTTTCCAAGCAGGACCTTACACTCCCCTACCAGTCCCATGTAGGCCTTGGGAGGATGTAAGTATGGATTTCATAATGGCATTACCTAGGACAGCAAGAGGGAAGGATTCTATCATGGTGGTTGTGGATAGGTTCAGTAAAATGGCACATTTCATTGCTTGCAAGAAGACTGAGGATGCTGTGAGTGTAGCAGAGCTATACCTTGATGAGGTGGTGAGGTTACATGGAGGTCCAAGGACCATTGTGTCTGATAGAGACACAAAGTTTATGAGCCATTTCTGGAGGACATTGTGGAAGCTGCTTAACACTAGGTTGTTGTTTAGTACCTCCCATCACCCTCAAACTGATGGCCAAACTGAGGTGACCAACAAGACCTTGGGAAGAATCTTGAGGTGTATATTCAGCAAATCTCTCAAGGATTGGGACTTGAAGTTGGCTCAAGCAGAGTTCTCTTTCAATAGAGCTCCATCAGCAGCCACAGGCCACTCCCCCTTTGAAGTGGTCGATGGTACTAACCCCTTAATGCCTTTGAGTTTGTCTAATGTGTGCAGGTCAGAGGTCCACTATGATGCCAAGAAGAGGGTGGAACAAATGCTAAAACTCCATGAATCAGTCAGAAAACAAATTGAGAAAGCTAATGATCTATACAAGAAGAGTGCCAAGGTTCCTAAGACCAAGAAAGACTTTGCACCAGGAGACCTAGTATGGATCAACCTAAGGAAACAAAGGTTCCCATCCAAGAGAAAGAACAAACTAGAACCCAGAGCTGATGGTCCTTTTCAAGTCATAGAGAAGATAGGTCTTAATGCCTACAAAATTGATCTACCAGGAGAGTATGCAGTCCATGGAACATTCAATGTGGGAGATCTTAGTCCCTTCTATGAAGACTCTGAGGGGGAGGAAGACACAGGCTTGAGGTCAAGCCCTTTTCAACCTGGGGAGGCTGCAGCAGGAGCTCACCCAAAGGGTCTTGATGATCAAACCACATACAAGACAAGCTTGACCCCTCAGATGGAAGCTCGAGTTACAAGGTCTAAACAACAAGCTATGACAAGCCAGGAGCAAGCCAAGCCAAGCCACCCCAATGAAGAAGACAGTCCAGGTTCAACAACCCATGCCCACCCCCAACACAACCCACATTACCCACACAAAACAGAAACAGAGCCATTCAGGCCCAGACAGACCAGTTAACAAACCCTGCATCTAGGAGGTACACCAGGGCATCCCAACCACCCCCACTATGGCCTACCATCAAGACAACCCTCTAAGCTACAAGTTTGCCCAGGACAAACCATTTTGAAGTCTAGTAAAAACCCATGAAACAGACACCCCAAAGCTAGAGTCCAGTAAACAGCATAGCAGAGGTAGTACATGCTCAGATGATGTTTTCTTTTGCTTAAGTCAACTTGTCTTCATCTAAGGCAGGTTTATCTATGTCCTCATAAGAGTGGAGAGTTCCAAGGAGCAACAAAACACCCAGAGCAAAGCACAAGACAACAAGAACAATAGATTTCCATTTCAGGAAAACTCCAAAAACTACTTTATTTGCTTTTGTTCAGTCTGTTTTCTTTTGTGTTTTGTGTCTGTTCTTTATAGTTGTTGAGCTCGTCCTATTGTGAGGCTCTTAATTAATGTCAGTAGAAGTAGTTTAGATCCTAAGCTGGCCCTTGGATGATCCATACATCCAATGGCTCACAAGATATCAGCCCCTCTATATAAGGAGGTCTTTGTATGTTGTTTCAGGCAGACTTTATGAATGAATGAATTAAACTTTGAGAAATTACTCAATGTTATCAAACTTGTGCTAAGAGCTGTAGTTTGAAACAAGCCTGATACATCTCCAAGGTGTTTGATCAGTGCCTTGTATTGTGAGTCAAGTTATGTCTGTGCTTTGCTGTGGTTAACTTACTTGCTGTTGAGGTTAGTCTAGGGTGTTTCTGCTTTGCTGTAACACTTGAAAACTGTCTCTAAAACCAGTCTTTGAGTCCTTTTATCTTGTGCCTTGCTGTAGAGGATTGTCTCTACGTCATATCCCTTGAGTCTTTCAGTTAAACAACTCACCATCTCCAAAACAACATCCCTTTGTTACTTGATATTGTTCTCAGTTTGAGTCAAGCTAATCAAGTTTACTTAAAACTTGTGAACCTTAGTAGTTTACACTCCAACTGTTCTAAGCAAAATTGCAAGCAAGATAGGTAGACCAATGTTTGCTGACATGCCTACAACTTGTAAGGAGAAGCTTTCCTTTGCCAGGGTGATGATTGAGGTGGATATCTCCTCCAGTTTGCCCACAACTGTTAAGCTTTTGACTCCTTATGGACCATCTGTGCAGAGAATTGAATATGAATGGCTACCATTCTATTGCACTGAATGTGGGAAAATGGGTCACAAAACTGTGTCTTGTAAAAGGAAAAAGAAACTGCTCAATCAGGGTGAAAAGATTGATATGAATATGCCTTGTAAGCTAGGTGGTACCTCAGCTGAATCAGAGGTGGTTATGCATTCCCCAAGCAGGGGTTGTAGTCCTCTTGATGGGGGTTCATACCACATCTCAGAAGGCTGAAATGCACTCAGAATGCTGCAAGAAGGATGGGGTACAACAAGCTCAAACAACCTTGAAGAGACCCTTGTCACCCAAATCATCTCAAGCCTTAATCATTTCTAACAGATTTGCAACTCTGTCAGATGATTCCTCAACTGATAAGGATATTGAAATATTACCTGATAATACTCCTCAGGAAACTGTGGATCCTGGTTCTAATATGACTATTGGTACTAAGGTGTCTTGCTTGCTAGGTGATATCTCAGGAGGAGTTGATGCTACTCAGGTTATGTCTGAAAAGCTTCACCATCCTGTAAAGCACTTAGAATGCTGCAAGGAAGATCAGACAGAGGCTACTCAAATAGCCTTGAAGAGAGGGCCTCTATCTGTATCTGATAATGTTGTTCACATGATGTGCCAGGAGAATGCCACTGCTACCCTATCTGTAGTGAATATTAAAGAGATAAGGCCATGGGACACTCATCCCCCTGACTTTATGTAAATAAGGATTTCTTCTTGGAACATCAGAGGGGGTAATGACCCTCTAAAACAACAGGAATTTCAGAGATTTTTGAGGAATCATAGGGTGGATATTCTTGGTTTACTGGAAACTAGAATCAAATATGGGAAATCTATTAGTATCATTAAAAACAAGTTCAGGCCGTTTAAGGTGATTTGCAATTATGCTGCTCATTATAATGGAATGATTTGGGTCATTTGGAATGCTACAAATGTCTCTATTAACCCTCTCATTATCACTGATCAACTCATTCATTGTGAAGTAACCCATTATGCTAGTAACACTTCTTTTCACCTGAGTTTTGTCTATGCTAGTAATAGTGCTATTGATAGGAAGGTTCTCTGGGATCAGCTTATCACCATCGGCAATTATGGTAAAGCCTGGCTTCTTCTTGGTGATTTCAATGTGGTCAGGGATATTACTGAGAAAGATAGCCATTCTATTCCTAACTTTTCTGATATTCATGAGTTCAATGACTGTCTGCTCCAACGTAATGTTGATGACATTAATGCTTCTGGTTGTGACATGACTTGGACTAATAAGCAGGATGCTAATACCCTTGTTTGGGCTAAACTAGACAGAGCTCTGGCTAATCCTATCTGGTATACTATGTTTCCTGCCACTTCAGCCCAATTCCTTCCTGCTGGTATATCTGACCATTCTCCTGCCCTGGTATCTGTCTGTGATGATATTCATAAGGGTTGTAGTTTCAGTTTTCTTAACTGCTGGGTTAGCCATCCTAAATACCTTTCTTTGGTAATGGAAGCCTGGATGGAGCCTGTTCAGGGAGCTCAAATCTATAAACTTTCTGCCAAACTAAAGAATGTTAAGCTCAGGCTTAAAGATCTGCATAAAAGCCACTTCTCTAATCTGTCCTTAAAGATTGATACTTGTCTTGCTGAGCTTTACTGCAACAGGAGTATGTGACCAAGCCAAGACACGAGCCATGACACGAGCTCAAGACAAGACACAAACTCAAGACAAGACTCAACATCAAAACAACAACATCCATTCAGACAACACCATGACCAGCTATGACAATGTTCTATTCAGTCCAATCCACAACCACTTCAAGCCTGCTAAGACAACACCACCACAACCAGAACAAAGCCTAGCCATCCACTTCCCAAGACTAAGCCACAACAAAGCTCAGCCAACAGCCCAACAAACCCAACACAACAAAAATAGCCCCCAGCCAAAAACAGCCTATCACAGTCTTTCTAAACAAGGTCCATGGGGCCCCACACAATCAAACAAGCCTAACCAACCCTCAAACCTATGTCTTGGGAAGGTCCTATACAACTTTCCCCAGGACTTCCCTCCCAAGAAACAAACACACAAAGAGTTAGCTTAGGGACAACTTCAGACTGTCCAGATTTCAGCCTTTTTGCAGTAGTTAACATGTCACTATCAAACTTTCCTTTTATGATCAAACCAACTCGAGGGCCTTTTAGAAGGACCTTTGGCATCCATCCCACTTCAGTTGAGCTCAAGAATCAAGCTCAGAAGTCCACCCCTCCACCAGTTTCAACCCCAACAAACCCATTAAGGCAGATTGTCCTATTAGAATTACTTTTCTGCTTTATCTACTTTATGTCAGTTTTCCTGCAAGTTTGTAGCTGTTATTTTGTTTCATGTTGTAAGCCTTTGTGGCCCTAGATATCTCCTAATGTCTGAGTTGTATCCTTGTTTCCTATATAAGGCCTTTACCTAATGAAATGCAAATCAGATTTGAAGTAAAAACATAAAACTGAAACCTTGTTTCTGTTGCATCTCTTGGCTGTGTGCTTGAGACAACTTCCTTTGCTTTGTGCTTGGAAGTGAGCTTGGGTCCTTAGCTGTGTGCTGGGATCAAAGTTCAACCCTCAATCATTGGCTTTGTGCTTTGATTAAGGTCCTATCCTTGTTCTTTAACAATCAACTCAAACAGAAACAGAGTACTTGCATGTGTCTTAATCTTAGTTCAATTTGTCATTGTTTAGTTGTCTTTTCTGAATAGTTTCAGTGCATTTACTCTTGTCAGGAGAAAATTCAACAGGATAGATATAATCAGGTCCTCTATGATCAGGAAAAAGTTCTTCTTGACAACTACACTAGACTCAGTAAGACTGAAGGCACCATGCTCAAGCAAAGAGCTAAAATTGAGCACATTACCTACAATGACTCTTCCTCAAAGTATTTCTTTGCTAGATTTCATGAAAGGAAGCAACAGCAAATTATTGGTCAAATTTTAGATAAAGATGGCAACAATTTGATTGGGGTTGATAATGTGGCCAAGGGTTTTATTGATTACTATAAAGGACTCTTAGGTACCTCTGTTCCTGTTGAACCTATTGATGTTCAGTTCATCAGGCAAGGGCCTTGCCTTTCTAATGATGATATTCCTCTCCTGGTCAAGCCTGTAGACTTGCTTGAGATTAAAAATGCTCTTTTCAGAATTGGGTCTGATAAGAGTCCTGGGCCTGATGGCTTCTCTTCTGAGTTCTTCAAGAGCTCTTGGGATACTACTGGCCCTGATTTCTGTGCAGCAGTTCAGGCTTTTTTCAGAAATGGAAGGCTTAGTAAACAAGCTAATTCTACCATTATTACTCTTATTCCTAAGAAGAAGGTTTATAACACTGTTATGGACTTTAGACCTATCTCTTGTTGTACAACTTTCTATAAAACTATCAGCAAGATACAGACTAATAGATTGCAGGACATTCTCCCCAAGATTATAGGCCCTGAACAGGCTGCTTTCATCAAGGGAAGGAATATTCATGAAAACATCATGATGGCTCAAGCTTTGGTCAAAGGGTATGATAGAAAGTATCTTACTCCTAGGTGTCTGATTAAAGTGGATATAAGGAAAGCTTTTGACTCTCTCCAATGGAACTTTATCCACAACATGCTTGATGCTCTTGGTTTTCCTCCCACTTTTACTGATTGGATTATGAGTTGTATTAGAAGCTCTTGGTTCTCTATTAGGCTTAATGGATCCACTCACGGTTTCTTTAAAGGAGAAAGTGGGTTAAGACAAGGGGATCCCCTATCTCCATATCTGTTTGTTATGAGTATGGAATTGCTCTCTAGGTACCTAAGGAAAATTTGTGCTCAACCCGAGGTTTCTTTTCACCCTAAATGTGCCAAAATTGGTCTAACTCATCTCATCTTTGCTGATGACTTGATGATTTTCATTAGGGGTGATGTTCTCTCTGTTAAAACTGCTATCACTACTCTCTCAAACTTCTCCAAGTGGTCTGGCTTACATGCTAACATTGATAAAACAGATATCTACATGGGTGGTGTGACTTCTTTAGTGAGACAGCAGATCCTTGATACTACTGGGTTCACTGAAGGGTATTTTCCTTTTAGGTACCTTGGATTACCCCTGAATACTGCTAGACTCAGTACTGCTACTTATATGACTCTTCTTACAAAGATACAGCAAAGCACTAGTCACTGGTCTACTAAGCATTTCTCCTATGCTGGAAAGCTGCAGCTCCTAAAGTCTGTAATATTTGGTCTTACAAATTTCTGGTGTGCAAATGTCCTCTTTCCCAGAAACATCACTAAGGTCATTACTAAACTGTGTAGAGATTTCTTCTGGAACTCTGAAACTGACAGGCATAAGTTTCTCTTTCTCAGCTGGAAGGATCTATGTTCACCATGGGAAGAGGGTGGATTTGATGTTAAGGAACTTCTCTCTTTGAATAAAGCAGTATTAGCCAAATGGATATGGATGCTGCACAGAGATGCCGATAGTCTTTGGTCTGTATGGCATAAAGCTTATCATTTACAGGACTCTTCTATATGGCTGACGACCTGTAAGAATCATCATTCTGAGAATTTCAGAAGTATCCTCAGGGTTAAGGATGAAATTCTAGCTCACACTCTCACTTCCAGCAGTGCTACAGCTTTGCTTTCCTCTTGGGCTACTCAGGGCAAGTTTAGTATTAAATCTGCTTATAACTGGTTTGGAACTGAAAAACAGGCTCTCCCTTGGGTATCTGTCTTCATTTCTAACTTCATAGTACCCAGTCACAGAGTCTTAATCCTCCTTGCTATGCAAAATAAGCTAGCTACTATGGATAATCTGGCCATCAAAGGAATGCAGCTCATTAACAGATGTGTCTTATGCAAGTCTGCAAATGAATGCCAGACTCATCTCTTCTTCAATTGTATCTTCTCTAGATTGATTTGGGAAGAGTTAACTACTTGGCTTGGGCTTGGATGTAGAACTCACGACAGCACTGCAATCCTAAACTGGTGCTCTGCTAGATCACATAGGAGACACTGGAAAAATGAATGGCTGTGTAGTTGTTTGGTTGCTGCTTGTTATTTCATTTGGCAGGAAAGGAATATCAGATTATTTCGAGGATTGGAGCATATTTCACATCACATTACTCATCAGATTAAAGTGGCTGTTAGCACTAGAATTCTTAGCAAAATTCACAAATCTAAATGTAATAGAGCTAGGCTTTGTCTTAATGGTTACCAAGTATAGTACTTGGTTATAGAGGTTATTCCTTTTGTATTAAACCTTGTCCTTTGTTTTTCCCTTTATGGATGAATACATGGACTATGATTTCTTGCAAAAAAAAAAACTACTTATTATAATATTATTGTAAATACTATTATATTATTTTTATTACTACTATGATAATATAATAATAATAATAATAAATAATAATATTAATACTAATAATATTGATAGTAGTTGCTATTAATAGAATATTTCCTCCATTTCATAATAATTTTCGTAGTTCGAATTGCATAGTTTCCGAGACAACACTTCGACTCAATTTCTCTTCATTTATATTCATATTTTTTTTTCAATTTAAAAATATGTTTCCAAATTTTGTTTTTATGATGAATGTAAATGTTTTTTTGTTACAACGTCTTACTTTATATATTTAATTAACACTTATTTATTGTCAAAGTTATTAAAATTGATCCTAAAAGTCAAACGAAGGATAATTATGAGATGGAGGGAGTATTAATTAGTTAATAATAATAAAATAATATTAATTAATAATACTCCCTCTATTCAATTCCAAACACAACATTTCTCTTTTACACGTTTGCCAACGCACGGTTTGTAACGTAAATATCTCGGGTTTTACAATATAAAAAAATATAAAATTTCAATATTCTAATTGTACTTATAAAGACGAATCTAACAAGATCCCACATGACTAGTATCAAAAAAAGAAATGTTGTATTTGGAGTTGAATGGAGGGAGTATTAATTAATAACATTAATATTAATATTATTAAAAACTTTTAAGTTTAACATGAGTAGACTTGAAATGAGCTGATTTTTTGTGGAGCTGAACTGAACTGAACTGAATGAAGTCGAGCTAAACTGAACTGAATAGAGCTGAACTGAACTGAACTGAACTTAATGGAACTGAACTGAATGGAGCTGAACTGAACTGAACTGAGCTGAACTGAATAGAGCTGAACTGAACTGAAATGAGGTAAAATTAAGCTGGAAAGAACCGGGCCTAAATCTTGAAATGGGAGGCGAGGAAGGCCGCCATGTGTAGATCGTGTTTATCCAGTATCCTGAGTACGTAGAAGCATTTCTTTGATTATCACATGTTTTTGGTACCACAATAAATCTATCTTTGTTAAGGAAGGAGTTCACAAAACAAATGTAAATTGTCGGAATGCCCCCATGGTCCATGCTCATCTATATAAGACGAGGTTCATATATCTTCTTAGATCACCAATCATCATCCACTCTCACTAAGAAAAATATATAACTCTACTAATAATAATAAATTATACTATATTTAATTTAATTAGCTACAAATATGTTAAACTCCTGCAGCTACAGCATAAATAACAAAGATTACTCCACGTTTCTTTGGTTAGGGCACAAGCTGCCCTTGGTAACCCAAAATGTTGTTAATAATAAGACAGTAACTAAAAGTAGAATTAATAGAAGTAGTAGTAGTTCATTATTAAGTTGCAGGAAATTGGTGCATGTAGTGGCTGCTGCTAGGGCACAACAACCTTCACAGTCACACAAAACCCAAGTAGCAGCAGGTAGTAATAATATTGATGAAGGCAATGGTGTACTAAGTTTAAAGGTAATAGTAAGTGTGAAACCTACTATTGGAGGATTTGTCTCAAATCTGGGTCTAACCCGAGGCCTTGATGATATTTCGGATTTACTTGGTAAATCTTTGTTACTCGGCCTCGTTAGTGCTCAACTTGACCCAAGTAAGATCCAACTACTCACCATCTTATAAACTTCTATCTATATATAAAATTGGATTGTGGATGCGTCAAGTCTCACTTTAAACCTTAAATACAAGCATTAATTACAACTAAGTTTATAAATAAATGTTGTATAGATTTCAATAGTATATTACATAGTAAGTAATATTCCTCCGTCCCGGTCAATTGTTATTCTTTCATTTTTCCACAAAGAACAAGGAAAGAATTGGATGACCATTTGTGATTACATAATAGTACAATTGGGTAATCAAATTACTCATAGAAAACATTCCTTATATAGAAAGGTCAACAATTTACTGAGACATCCTAAAAAAGAATAGGACAACAAATGACCGGGACTTAAGAAGTATGCTTTAATTCTAATTCTTGTGAAAAAAAAATTGAGGATAACTTTGAAATTTAAATGTTTAAATTTATCGAAAAAATGCTTTGATATAATTATAATTTCATCATATTTAATAATATTCTTTTTATACAAATAAAGGTAAGTATCCTCACAATATTTTTCATATCGCAAAACTTATAAAAGCAAATTCACAAAAAAATAATTTCATAAGATATAAGTTTTATTTTATCTATTTAATAAGAAAAAAAATATACTCCGTATATGTATTAATAAATACGTTTTTGAAATATTAGAATCACCTATATATATGTTAAAAAAAAGTAGAACTCCCTAATTAGATTACTATAAGCTTAATTACTAGTCCCTCCATTTCTTTGATTCTATATATTTGTGTAATATGGAGTATATATGTGATTGTGAGGTATATATCTTAATCAAATGTACGTGTTGAATCAAATGGAGACGAACCATTTTATAGTTATTTAACAAAAAATATTTTAAAATTTGGTAAAATGAGTTCCTCTATAATTAAAAAAGTCTAGTTAATTAAACACAAATACTCATTTGTGATGGACAAAATTTGTCACAAGCTTGTGACGTGAGACAAGGGGGTAAGTGGGACCAAAATTTGTCACAAGCAAGACGGATTTTTAATTAAATATGTTAATATCACGGTGTCTTGCATCAATAAATTGGAGTAAAAATATATTGACCAATTTATAATCTACTATATAAAGTCATTTATTGTTTTCTCATTGACTGTGGATTCAAGGAAGGAATAAAAAACAAAATTAGCCTACCAACCATTCCTTCTAATTAATTACACTCTCTCCTCAACTCTTTTGTTATATTTATTACTTATTACTTATTATTTATGCTTCTGTTTATATTATGGGTAATGATAAATACAATTCACTGGGTTGTACTTTAGAATTTAATATATTTCCTTAAGTAGAATTAAAGTTAGAATTTATGACAAAATTACGCGTATATTGATGTCACTAATGCTTGTTTTAAGCTTTTATTTCCTCTTTTAGACCCTTAACTACAGCCCAGTGGGTTGTATATATCAATTTCCTTATATTATATGTTAACTATAATTACACATTTCATTCAAACTAAATATAATTATAGAAAATAAAAAATTTACAACTTGAATATTGAAACAAAAATATTTCACTCTTGACAGGTACAAAAATAACATTGATGAAGACGACAAATTCTCGTATACAACAAATATAAGATCACATCAAATCAAAATTTATTTTTTCGAGTTGTAATAAGTATTATCGTTTATGTAAAATCATAAGTTAAATCATTTCTGAATTAAATAAAAATTCCTACAATAAACTATGAGCAGTTTAGCAAATAGAGAATTAAAAACTTTGAAACATCAAAGAATATTGATATTGAAAGAGGCATAAAAAAGAAATAATATGCTCATTAAGCCATTAAATCAACTATAAACAAAAACCAAATACTCCATAACTTAGGGAAAATAATTACATTAATTAATTCATATTATACTAAAAAAATAATTTCAATTTTAAAATCCTCATGCAAATCTAGTGTGTCAGAGTGAAATACTAAAACAAAAAGTAAAAAAAAAAAAAGGTATTGAAATATATATGTGATGACGTGGACCCATTTAAAACAAATAGTTTCAAATGAGCTTTAAAGCGTGAAATAGTTATTTGGTAAACGCTAGTTTGATGAAAAATGTTAATTATTGTGTGAGACGGATATACGGTCTATTTTATAAAAAATATCACTCTTTTATTAATAATAGTGAAGTGATAGTAGTATAATAATGATTTAACTATACTTGACAATATAATAGTTCATTAGCATTATCACACTAATTTTCAATGTGACACCCCTTCGAACTTTGAAAGGTACCTTGCACAATAGTACGTACAATAATTGGAGGTGCAATTGTGCCTTGCTTGGCCAGTTATGCGATGGTTTTTAGATCACTCATGCATGTACTAACCTACAAAAACTAAGACCTCAAATAAAACTAGTGAAAATCAAAACCTTTGTCTGAAAAGAATAACACCTGCATGCATGTACTAACCTACAAAATTCACCATGATACGAAGAATAATAATCGTGGTTATGAAATTGACGTATTAAAACTCACATGCCAAGGTAATGTTTACTCCACTGAGATGTTAGTTTAACGATTAAGATGAGTGTTTTGTGGATATAATATAGCTTGTCGATAAGAATTTATCCTCTTTATATTATATATAATGCATTCTGAAATAATAATCTTGTTGTTTTAGCCACACAAATATGCCAAGGTAACTTATGGTAGACCTGACAAACGAGTCAATCGGGTCGGGTTCGAGTCGAGTCAGTTTCGGATCGGGTCAATTTTAGGTTTACTGGTTTCAGGTCGGGTCGGGTCATTTTGGGTTTGGGTCATTTTTGGGTCAGCTATTTTCAAGTTATTCATGGATAATAATCTATTTCCAACAATAAACATTCAGGTCGGGTTACAGACTTACAGTGGGCCGAGTCAATTCGGGTTTCGGGTCAAATTCGGGTGTTGGGTATGCTTTGGGTCGGGTTATTCGCGTCGGATCATTTCGAAATGAGTCAGTTTTGCCATGTCTAGTTATGATTAGACATGTCAAAAGCAACCCGGCCTGAATTACCCGACCTGAAAAGGCTGACCCGAGATCCAAAACTAACTCGAGTTGAAAAACCCGAATATAACCCGAAACCCGAATTAACCCAACCCGATCCGAACTTGACCCCTAGTGCGTCGACCCGAAACTGACCCGACGATCTGAAATGTTCCGATCCGAAACTACTAACTCGAAAAAATATAACTCTAATTGAAAAAAAAAATTGAAATGACTAAATGCACTTTTTTTTTCTTAATCAGTGACCGAAAAAGTCCCCAGACCTGAAACAACCCGACCCGAACCGAACTAATCCAATAATATGATATACTCGAATTGGCCCGACCCTAACCCAATTCGTTTGACCCATTTGCCAGATATAGTTATGAGTCACTTGAGTTGTCCGCTGATTATGGTTAGTTTGGAGAGGTTTATCTCTCAAGTGGCATTGCCATAACTATCTATTAATGTATGTACAAATAAGGGGGTATTTGGTTCACCATATAACTAAGGTAGCACGAACATTCCTCCTAACTAGCTGTTTTGTGTTGGACACCGTGGCGGACATACGGACAATTATAAATAAGGAATAAGAGGTCGAAATACTAAAATAAATTGATTAGAAGATGAGTATGGGTGAGAAATAAGAATGAATTATAGTGAAAGTCAAATTTTACCTTTAATTATTTACATTTAATATCAAATACTATTACAAAAATAAAATTTGTACGTTATTTATAACTATAATGTATATTTTATTAAATTTAACTAACGTGTCATGTGTTCTAAATTTCACGTGTCCTTATCCGTGTCCGTATTTTTGTTCGTTTTGGTGCCACCTAGCCTCTAACCGTACGAGGTATAGATTTGGAATAACCCAAACTAATATTAAATGTTTGTTTAGTAAAAATGGAAGTTTTATATCCATACCTCAAACCCATAAAGTATTTGTTTCTCATATTCAAGAAGGGGAGTACAATGGGTATGTATGAGATTGATGCTAATGGGATAAACTAAATTATCAAAAATGTGAAACAAAAAATATGTCATATTGTATAACAAATTTTTTTTATACTTATTTGTTTAAATTTTTATTCTCATGATATTATAATATTAAACTTTTTTATTTAAAATTTTTAATTTTAAAATTTCTAACATTAATTGAGTACCAAACTCCTACAACCCAAAATTAAAACAAACACTACTTACAGGTTCGGGTCAGAATACGGGTTGTGTCAAATACGGGTGGGGTCATACTGGTTACGGGTCGGCTTGGGGTCAGTATACGGGTCAAGAAATAGTCTATAACGTCTTTTTTTCCGATTTTTTTAATCGAAAATATATTTTTAAAAAATGCAAAACGTATTTAAAAATAATATTTTAATCATATTTAATGTTTACATTAACTTATTGACATACTCTTACCGATCCAAACCAAACTACCCCTACACTATTTCAAGTCAAAGTTGATAAATATTGACCTTGATTATATGTAGTCAAATTTTTAAAATTTTTTTATAAAATTGAAATATTTATATGTATTATAAAAAGAGGTTTCGGAAAAATATTATTTCGATGCAAAAAAGTAATATATAAATGAAGAAAAACGTAGTCAAAGTGTTGTCTCGTAGACCGTGAAAAATCAACTGGGTAGTTTGGTTTGGATGGGAGCTAGGGAGTATTTATTAAAATAAAGTTTTTTTTAATAATTAATTTATTATCAAATATTAAGCCGTATTTAAAAATTTCTTTATTACCGCTACGTCATATTATTTAATCCGTTTTAAACTTAATACATATAATGTCGGTCTGACTCTAACCAAGACGTAGGGGTGGCAATCGGGTCAGCCGGGTCGGGTTCGGGTCGGGTCATGTCGGGTTCGGGTCGTATCGGGTTCGGGTCGTATCGGGTCAGACAACCCTTTCGGGTCGGGTCGGGTCGGGTTCAGGTCGTTATCGGGTCGGGTCATTTTCGGGTCAAATGATACATCGGGTCGGGTCGGGTTTGGGTCGGGTCGTAATCGGGTCCGGTTATTTTTTCGCAATATTTCAATATTTTTCCATTAAATCTAGTTTTAAATTATTATTTGGTTTAATTAATTCATTATTAAGTCAAACATATCAATTTAAACAATAAATCACTTTCATTTTGATCATTATTAAGGTTAATAATTGTCAGAGCGTCAATTTAATCGAGTCAATATCGGGTCGGGTCAATGTCGGGTCGGGTTCGGGTCGGGTTCTGGTCACTGATTTTCGGGTCGTCAACGGGTTACAGGTCGTCATCGGGTCGGGTCGGGTCGGTTTCGGGTTGCACTATTCTCGGGTCGGGTCGGCTCGGTTTTGCTCGGGTTTCAGGTCGGGTCACTCGGGTCGGGTCAGACTTGCCAGCTCTACCAAGACGTAATCAAATCTAAATCTTAAGATGGGAGGCGAGGAAGGCAGCCACGTGTGGATCATATATATCCTGTATCCTCCTCATCATGAGTACGTACAAACATTTGCCCACATGTTTCAGTTTGAACAGTAAATGTTTCCTAGTTAAGGAAGGAGTTCAGAAAACAAATGAAAATTGGTGAAATCCTCCCACCCAATGGCCCATGCTCATCTATATAAGACGAGCTTCACATATCTTCTTAGATCACCAATCATCATCCACTGACCACTCTCTCTCAGAAAAATATATAACCCTACTAATAATAATATTCATGCTATATTTAATATAATTAGCTAGAATATGTTCAACTCAACAAGCTACAGCATAACTAAAGATTACTTCACGTTTCTTTGGTTAGGGCACAAGCTGCCCTTGGTAACAGTGGTGGACCGGAGGATGTGCAACTGCGCACAGCATCCCACGTGCGAACCCTCAATTTTTTATATTTTAAAAAAAAAAAAAAAAAAAAAACCGCATAAAGTATTTATAATAGATGCAATTAAAATGAATCATAATATGTCGCGTGGTACAGTGGATAAAACTAGTACTCCCTCCAATGCAAACCAAACTACCCCTACATTATTTCAAGTCAAACTTGATAAATATTGACCTTGATTATATGTAATCAAATTTTTAAAATTTGTTTATAAAATTGAAATATTTACATGTATTGTAAAAAGAGGTTTCGGAAAAATATTATTTCGATACAAAAAAGTAATATATAAATGGAAAAAAACGTAGTCAAAGTGTCGTCTCGTAGACCGTGAAAAGTCAATTGGGTAGTTTGATTTGGATGAGACCGTGAAATGCTTAAAATGTTTTTGCTTTTATAATTAAAGATAAAGATATTTATACGTATTTTGATCAAAGTATGAAACTTTAACATTTCATGTCACGTTTAATTTTAAAAAATCCATAGAACTTGAACTCATCTTCATCTCATGAGAACAAATAATTAAACGTATTAGCTATAAAGCCCTCCAAAAAATAGACAATAAACTTAAGTCAGTGGGTTTTTGTTAGGACTTTTCTTAGGACGAACATCTCTGTTTATATTAATACGGGTCAATTAATACTTCATATGCAAAGATAAAACAAATAATTTGATAGTACTCACACATTATGCTTTCGTAATCGTCTTTTATATTTTATTTAAGTCGTCTTAAATTTAAAACGTATATATTTATCTTCAATAAACCTAATTAGCTCAATTGTACAATTTACAAATTACAATTTACCAATACTATTGTTGTTTACTAACACAATCAGACTATCCTACCATATATACTCGCTGACATTTATAAACCTAACCCAAACAAACGACCCAAACCAAAACCCACTCTACCTAACCCTAACTCTCACCCACACAATCAACTAAATATACTCCTTCACCCTCAAATCACACTGCCTATGTCGTCGCCGCCCTCAACATTTTGTCATCACTGCCTCCCTAAAGCACTCACTCCCCCGTCCCCCTCAATCTCACTCAATCATACTATAAACACTCTTCAACTATGCTTATATCGTCACTTCGATTGTCTAATTATTTCGAGGACGAAGTTAATTTAGAGCCATGTATGTACTTTGTATAACTTTTTCTTTGTATTTATATTAATTATTTTTTTTAATTTTTTTCATCTTTTTGAAACTTATTTTTGTTGATTTTAAAAAAATCCAACATTTTAATGTAATTTCACAAATTAATTTAGATTTATGTATGTAATTTTTAAATAATTTTCTTGCTATTTGAAGTTTTATTTAAGTACTTTATTTTTTCGTCTATTTAAAACTTATTTGACATTGATTTTAAAAAAATCCAAACTTTTAATGTACTTTTACTTGGCCCGGTTTTTTATCATTATTGTTTATGGTAATTTATTCGTTTGTTAATATCTACGGAGTATTATGTAAAGGCTCTAATTTTGGGTCAAGTTAATTTTTTCCTCTTTTATCAATAAATTTGTTGTTGTTGTACATTAATACTTTAATAGTGAGTAATTTAGTGCAATTGATTCTCGGTCTCATTCTTCTACAGAAATTAATCAAATGATAGATATGTGAACATGGGTAGGGTCAGTATTGAATAAAGTTAAACAATTAGAATGAATTAGTATTTAGAATAGGATTAGAGTTTGAGGAGAGGGGTTAATTAATTATGAGGAAAAGTTGTGGGCAAGGCTGGCTAGCTTTACTTTTTTCTTCCTGAAATTCAGGAGTCAATCAGAAACATTTAAATGTTTCTGATTTAGTATAAAGTAGATTTTTCTTACAATGCTTTGGATAACTAGTTACCTGTTGAGCAGATTACCCTTTAAAAAAAAATCTAGAATCATTACTCATAAATCATCTTCCTCTATCCTTGCCCACTTTAACTTCTTCATCACCACCCACCGTCACACCCATCTCCCTCTTAGCTCTCTGCAGCCTGTCCTAGCCGTCATCACCACCACCACTAAACACCCAAATTTACTGTCACATCCATCTCCCTACGACTTAACCGCATCGTATGAGTTGAAGACAGAAGACAATGCAACAACACGCTGAGTTGTGTTCATCCTCTCTATCCTTCTTCTTTCTTCTATGACCTTACTTATTTCGATATGAGTGTACTTTCATCATATTTATTAATATTCCTTTGATACAAATAAACTTAAGTCTGTGAAGAAACTCAATGTTCACATGTGAGTGTAATCCCACATTGAGAAAATAGATGAGAGTTTACCACTTTATAAGGCAATGGACTACTCCCTCTATTGTCAATTGGTTTTAGAGTGGAACCCCCTTGGGTTTATAAAGTGGACTATCTCTCCTCAGTACGGGTTGGACCCAGGCCCGATTATGAAATTTAACATGGTATCAGAGCCCATGGTAAAAAGACCTGGGCATAAAAGAAAAAAAAATTGGGCTAAGAAATCGCAACCGTTAAAGAATAACACGGTTTGCTTTACAGCTGGAAGAGAGGCCAGAAAACCCCCCAGTCTTATTAAAGTGGGCTCACATGTTTACAGCTGGAAGAGAGGCCAGAAAACCCAATGTTCACATGTTAGTGTAATCTCACATTGAGAAAAGATAGGGGAGTTTACCACTTTATAAGGCAATGTGCTACTCCCTCTATTGCCAATTGGTTTTAGAGTGGAACCCCATTGGGTTTATAAAGTGGACTCTCTCTCCTCAGTACGGGTTGGACCCAGGCCCGATTATGAAATTTAACAAAGTCTCCTCACAATATTTCTCATATCGCAAAACTTATAACATTAAATACGTCCCAAAAATTTACTTCATAAGATATAAGTTTTATTTTATCTATTTAATAAGAAAAATTTAAATACTTATTAATAAATCTTGAAATATGAGAATCGCCTATACATGAAAATAGAGGCGTTTTACATAATTTGAGTTTTGTATGTTAAACGTTAAAAGGTTGGATTTAACGATTAGTATTTTAATACTTCTTTTTTATTTTCTCATTATTTATCATCTTTAAGCATAATAAATTGTGGATTTAAAGAACTAAATGAAAGAATTGAAATTGTTTAAATAAAATAAACTATTACATGTTAATATGTAAATGAAGTATGATTTCATGTACATATGTATCTAATAAATAGCGTACCATATAGTTCATAAAATAAAGCCAAAAAGTTAAATACGTACATGTTGTATACTTGTATGCATAATAAATCAGTACACTTGGGTGAAAACAATGAAAAAACGCAATATATGAATGAGTAAATATACAAAATTTACAAATACTAAGTGGTTAATTACATTTCAAGTTTCATCATTGTTATAATTACTATAACAATTAAGTAACTAATTTTTATTTTTTGCATTTATAATTAGTTAATTTTAAGAATTGGCTATATGTAGTGTAGAATAGTCATTTAACATATTAATCAAATAACATTAGTGTATTAACTAATCATATAAGATAACTTATAATACTATAAAAATATATGAGTATTATTTATTTTTGTGTAGACAGATTAAAAAATTATGATAAAAAAGTACAAAATAATATAAATTTTTAATTATATTCTAATAAAATGTAGTTAATATGATGCACAATGTTTAAAAGATAAAAAATAACACTGCATAAACTATCTTATTTTCATTTTAAAACAACCATCAATTGTTAAACAATAATAGCATGTTTGGCCAAATTTATGAAAATGAGGTTGTTTCTCAAGCTTAACTTTTTAAAAGTAGTTTTTAAAACTAGTTAGAAGCACCAAATTGGGGATTCTGTTTCTAAGATGGGTGTTTAGCTTTAAAAAAATTCCTTCTCACTTTTTGCAAAAATCAGTGTTTGGCCAATTAGGGTCGTTTTTGGGCAAAAAAACACTTTGAAAAGTTAGGTCAAACATGGTCTGAGTTTGGTGAAGTAGTTTTTGTGCGTTTAGAAATACAACTGTTATGTGTGCACCAAGATAAAGAAATACAACTGATGCTAAAACTAAAATTATCATATAATCCGTATATATTAGTATCTATGATAGAGTTTGAATTGAATTGTTATCTTCAACTAAACAAAGAAATTAAGAATTTTAAGAAAATATATGTGAATATCAGTTATAAACTTATTGTGCGAAGTACGTGGTTCTTATAGGCCACCTCATTTACTCAATCACTATACCCATGGGCGTAGCTATTAAGTAGCAAGGGGTAGCATATGCTACCCCAAACCCAAAAAAATGGCTATGAAGTCCAGATTTTGCTACCCCAAGAAGTCCTTATTTCCAGATACTAATAAATAAAATAAGTATTAGATTGCCATTAAAAGGGTGGTAGCCTGGTTGGTAACTGGTAATTCTATACCATTTTGCCTAGGAGGCCCAAGTTCGACTCTTAGAAATAGCAAATATTTTTGTTCAATTTTTTCCCATTTCGTTGTAGTCGACAATTCACAATTAACTTTGATTATATATAACCAATACAACCATATGAAAGTAAATCATTTACAATTGTTATATATTTATGTGAATTGTACGAAAAATGCTTAACTATTAAACCACACTACTTCTCATATTATAAATACACGATTAAAGTAAATTATAATGTAAGAAAAATCATTTTAGGAAAAAAAGGTATTAAGTAATTGAAACAAGTTTTAGTTTTTCTTAAATGGAAGATGAGATCAATTACAATTGTAGATATTTTGGTTAGCAGTAAATCAATTCAAGTTTATTATTAGATGGACAAAATTGTTATTTTTTATAATAAAACCAACAATACGCGTAGACCACTTAAAGAATAAAATCATGCTCGTTGATTAGGTATATACTCCGTAACTAAACAAAAGTCAAAATCATTTTCTTTTTGTTTTTGATCGGAAACGAACCTTTATCTTATCAAAAAAATATTTTGGTTGAATAATTTAAAAGAAATAAAAAATCCGAGTTTTCAAAATCGGATTAATCCGGGTTGATTATGTTATGCTAACCTAAGGAGTAAAATTTTTTGCTACCCCATTTATGCAATTCTGGCTCTGCCCCTGATGTCTATACCCTGCTTATTTATTAGCTAATTTATTTTCCATGATTTTTGGTTGTAACAGTAAAATGCATCGTGTTCAATATAAGTTTGGATTTAACATTTCCAAATTACGAACTTTAGACATTATTATTATAAGAATTCATCTTTTTTAATATAAAAAGTATATATACTTTTTAAATAAATACGTGTAAAAGGAAATACTTTATTTATGTTAAAATGGTAATCTTTTCATTAAAATGATATAAATTACTCCCTCCAATCCAATCCAAACTACCCACTTGCTTTTGGGTGGTCTTTGAGGCAAGGTTTTGACCGCGTTTTTCTTCCCTTATATATAGAATTATTTTACAAAAAATATAATTTTATGAAAGATATTTCCGTGACAAAACCAAATATATTACTTCCGTCTTTAAAAGTTTTATATATTCCGATTTATAAACGGTCAAAGTTTTGAAAGTTTGACCTCTAAAAAGCAAATGGGTAGTTTGGATTGGATTGGATTGGAGCGAGAAAGTATAATCTTTCATTATAATGATATAAATTATGATCTTTCATTATAATGATATAATTTATAATATTTTCATTAAATTATAAACTAGAATCTGTATAAAACAAAATTATAAACTCTTATTATAAGCTTCATAAACAAAAAATAGTTGAACTAATATGTGAAATTTATAAAACAAGACAATTCGATTCATGTTAAAAAAAACCGTTATTCATTAAAATATCAAAATGATATTATTAGTTGCTTGATTAGTTTTGTCTTTTTACTTATTTTTCTCAAATCAAAATGTAATTAAAGATGAAAAATTTGAAAAACTAATTGGGCTCTATTTAAACTCTATATGTATAATACACACAAAAAAAAGTAACCTCTAAATAAAACGTGCATGGATTGTACGGGGTCTATACTAGTTAGATTACTGTAAGCTTTATCACTAGTCCTTTCATTTCATTTGATTCTATATATTTGTGTAATATGGAGTATACATGAGAGTGTGAGGTATATATATTAATCAAATGTACGTGTTAAATCAAATGGAGACGGTCCATTTTATAGTTATGTGACAACAAATAATTGAAGTTTTATTAAAATGAGTCCCCCTATTAAAAAAAGCCTAGTTTATTAAATTTGTTAATATCACGGTGTCTTGCATCAATAAATTGGAGTAGGAAAATATTGACCTATTTATAATAAACCAATGAGTTACAGCTCTCCCTAATTGATTTTTGGGATGAACTTGATTTATATTTATAAAATAATGTAGAATATCTTGGTTAAAACGAAAAAGAAATATGAGCTCAAAGGTGGGTCTCCTCTTCATGAATGCATGTGACTTAATCCCATGCATGAATTTAATTAACACGTCTGTTTAACTTATATAACAATATAGATTATAATACTCGCCAACAACGTACGAACTAACCTGATAGATTACTACATGTGTGGACAAAATGAAACAATGGGAAGAGACGGGAAAGGAGAAGGCAACAATAAAAGCATATGCACATAGGACGGGGAAGAAGGAGGGCGAGGTGTTATATGAGGCGGAATTCAAGGTGCCGGCCTACTTTGGAGAGGTGGGCGCGGTGTTGGTCGAAAATGAACATCACAAAGAGATGCACGTCACACAAATACTCATCCATGGCTTCATCCTCGGCCCTCTACGTTTTACTTGTAATTCCTGGGTGCACCCTAAATCCGATTCACCTCATACAAGGATCTTCTTCACCAATAAGGTAGTTGCTACCTTCCATTATGTCTTTCTTTCTTTCTGTTTTATTATTTTTATTTTATTTTTAATCATAATAGTTAATAAAAATGAACGTCTGTATGAATTGATTGATTGATTGATTGATTGATTACGCAGTCATACTTACCGTCACAAACTCCAAGCGGATTGAAAAGAATGAGGGAAAAAGAGCTGAATATTATGAGAGGTGATGGGGTCGGACAACGCAAGTCCTTTGAGAGAGTGTATGACTATGACACTTACAATGACCTTGGAGAACCTGACAACCATAAAGCTGACTTGGCTAGACCCGTTTTGGGTGGTTCGGACCTTCCTTATCCTAGACGTTGTAGAACCGGACGTCCTCGTTCAAGAGCAGGTACCATGTCACGAGTATTACTAACGTGACTTAAATAAATTAATGTTAGCAAAACAACTAATAAGAGAGTAAGTTTAGAAAACTGAATCTTATAAGAAAGTGGTTTTTATTTACTCGTAATTATATTCTATTGTACGGACTACCTAGCATATATATACAATAATAATGATTAACCAATAAGATTATAAAATTGGCAGATCCTGAGTCAGAAAAAAGAAGTGGTTCGGTGTATGTACCACGAGACGAACAGTTTTCGGAAATAAAGGGGACAACATTTTCAGCCAAGACAGTTTACTCCGTGTTACATGCTGTCGTACCATCACTGGAGACTGCTATTGTTGATCCTCAACTTGGTTTTCCACATTTCACAGCCGTTGATTCGCTTTACAATCAAGGAATGAATATACCTACTCTAAAACAGCACGGCCTCACTTCTGTTTTGCCTAGACTTGTCAAAGCCATCCATAACATTGAAGAACATATTCTTCGATTCGAGCCTCCCGCTATTTTTGATCGTATGTTGTACATTCTTTGATCGTATCTTGAAATCTCGATCCACTCTTATTGTCTTACGAGGACTTAATATTCTCCTATATATGTAAATGCAGATTATAATGCAGGGTCATTTGCTGACGATTGACTTATTGTTTGGATTCGTTAATTTTCAGGGAATAGATTCTCTTGGTTTAGCGACGAGGAGTTTTCTCGTCAAACGCTTGCTGGTCTAAATCCATATAGCATCAAGTTGGTCACGGTATGATACTCTGATTATATCTACAACTTTAATGTGAAATCATATACAGTAAAATTATCTACAACTCTAATATGTACTCAAACATATACAACTACTTATTTTGAAGGAATGGCCCCTGAAGAGTAAATTGGATGTCGACGTCTACGGCCCCCAAGAATCCGCTATTACAACTGAGTTGGTAGAGAAGGCCATCTTAGGTTACATGACTGTGGATCAGGTTAAATCAATCAATCATATACAGTACAATTATCTCAAATTCATTGTTTTATTTGATTTATATTTAATAATCGTAGTTCTGAGCCATATTTCATTAATCGAATTGCAGGCATTGAAACAAAACAGGTTGTTTATGCTGGACTACCACGATGCATTTTTACCTTATGTAAACAAAGTAAGGGAGCTCAAAGGCTTAAGTTTGTATGGGTCGCGCACCTTGTTCATCCTTAGCAAAGATCAAACTCTACGGCCTCTAGCTATCGAGCTAACCCGGCCACCATGTGACGGAAAAGATCAATGGAAGCAGGCTTTTACTCCCAATTGGGATGCCACGTCATGCTGGCTTTGGAGGTTTGCTAAGGCTCATGTCCTTGCCCATGACGCCGGATATCATCAGCTTGTCTCTCACTGGTACGACTAATCATCCTAAACTCTTCAACATATATATGTTCTCTTGATCACTTGGTAAATTAAAGTTGCTTTTCATCATATATTATGCATTATTATTGCAGGCTAAGAACCCATTGCTGCACAGAACCATACATAATTGCAGCAAATAGACAGTTGAGTGCAATGCATCCTATCTATAGGCTGTTGCATCCTCACTTTCGGTACACCATGGAAATCAATGCGCTTGCTCGAGAAGCTTTAATTAATGCAGGTGGTATCATTGAGAGCTCCTTTTCATTTGGTAAGTACTCACTTGAGCTGAGTTCTGTCATCTATGGTTCCGAGTGGAGATTTGATCATCAAGCTTTGCCCGCTGACCTTATTAGCAGGTAAACTGTCTTTTTTTTTTTCTCCTCCCTCAACTTCGAAATATGAAAACACATTTATACAAATGTCTTATTATAAAATGTATACAAATGTCGATTGTACAAGAGAGACTAACTTACAATCTTGTGTGATGTGAGTAGAGGAATGGCAATAGAAGATCCAACAGCTCCACATGGACTAAAGCTACACATAGAGGACTATCCATTCGCAAACGATGGGCTAGTCCTATGGGATATCCTTAAGCAGTGGGTCTCAGATTATGTCAATCACTACTACCCTAAATCAAGCCTAGTCGAATCCGACGATGAGCTCCAAGCATGGTGGACGGAGATAAGAACGGTAGGTCACGGTGACAAGAAGGATGAACCATGGTGGCCTAATCTCAAGACAACAGAAGACCTTATTCATATCATTACGACCATGATTTGGGTGACATCGGGGCATCATGCCGCAGTAAACTTCGGACAATATGGTTATGGAGGGTATTTCCCTAATAGACCGACCCTAACTAGGACACCTATGCCTACAGAAGACCCCACAGAAGAAGAAAGGAAATTGTTCTACGAGAAGCCAGAGGTGACACTCCTGAAATGCTTCCCTTCTCAAATACAAGCAACACGGGTTATGACAATATTAGACGTACTTTCAAATCATTCTCCAGATGAGGAGTATATAGGGGAGAACATGGAGGCAGCATTTGAAGAAGCTGCTGCTATTAAGGCGGCTTTTGAGAAATTTAGTGGGAGATTGAAGGAATTAGAGGGGATTATTGATGAGAGGAATAGTAATGAAAAGTTGAAGAACAGGAATGGAGCTGGGGTTGTGCCTTATGAGCTGTTGAAGCCGGTGTCCCCACCCGGAGTCACTTGTATGGGAGTTCCTAACAGCATCTCCATATGATTAAATACATACCTGCAAGTTTAGTGTTTATGTATCTATTATTTCATCATTGACATCTCCCAAAGTGAAGATTATTCCCTATAAATGGCGCGTTTGGTGCCTAATAAAACACATCCTGTAAGTTACGTCAAATATCCGAGCAACTATTGCTGCTAACTTCTGATATTATAGCCTGCACCCCATTCAAAATTCATGTCCAGCAATGACCAAGCAAAGTATCCCCTTACATCAACACCATCCCTGACATAAACATGAACACAACAGTACGTTACTACAAAACTTTTGCTCGATGAACAAGCAGGTATCATGCTTTAAAATCAAGGTATCGTTTGTGGTAACGGTCTCATAGTCGCGGTTATCACCGTGATTTATACCATTTACTGGCTATTACATTAATCATTTTCATGGTACTCCGTATCAACATTTTAGCAGACAATTCATTTCAATGAAGATTTTTCCTAAAATAGCCAAGTTTAATTTCAATTCGATATGAGCGACATAGACTAAGCCCATAACTTAACCCTCAAATTAAATGTAGTTTTTACTTGGAAGAAAAATGAGTACAGGAGAACCGGAGTAACATTTCATGATTAATAGTGGAGTATGATAATTGTATACTTGTATGACAAAACTATTATCATTATTACTTTAGTGCCTCCGAGGAGGCTCTTAGTGTACAGATAGTAGACGTCCATGAGTATCGGTTACATGTCCTTAAATCTCCCTTAATTCCTACTAACTTGTGTTTGTTTCAATTTTGAGTGATATGGGGTTGACACTCAATACAACAATATTATTGATGAGTCATAATTATATAAATTGTTACGAAACGTATCATGTGGATGTTCATTGGGCTTTATGGTCCATTATGTAATTAGGTTTATAACCTAAAATTTATTATATATACCCCTTGAATGAGATGAATAAACTAACCCTATTGAATCTCCATCCCCTCTCTTAACCAATTCTCTCTACCTTATGCTATACAGTTTCTTCTACTTTTTATTCTATAACACGTTATCAGCACGAAACTCTAACTAATTGAACATATTTAAGAGACCCGTTCATATACTAATATTGCCCACTACTCTTGAAAATTATTGTCCGTCAATTTTCTCTTGCAATGGAGCAATAAAGGATGCTAGCATTATGATAACCATCCCCATTATTTTCCAGCGTCGCATGTCTCTCGCATTGCCAATTGATGAGCAATAATCTAATGAGACTATGTGTGATCTCTTATCAATTTAACAGAAGACGTTTTTTTTTATCAATTTAATAGTCTGCTATTAATTTCAGGCTAGACAATTCTCTATCATTATAATATGATACAGTCTTCTTTTTATGTGAGACGGTCTTTTGTCATCATAATCTAAGATGCTTTTCTATCACATTAATGTGAGATGATATATTGTAATGTGAGACGATCTAATTTCAGATGGTCTCCTATCTAATTAATTCGAGACGATCTCATATCTATTTAATTGAGGCAAGCTCTTTTTAATTAATGTGAGAAGGTCTCGTATCTATTTAAAGTGAGAATATCTTCTATCTATTTAATTCAAAATAGTCCCATGTCATTATAAGTTAAGACGATCTATTTATTTAATGTGAGCCGAGCTCATATCTATTTAACGTGAGACGAACTCATATCTACTCAATGTGCGACGATCTCCTATAATGCGAGATATTCTCATGTCATTGTAATTTAAGACAGCCTTCTATCAATTTAATGTGAGACAATCTCCTATTAATTTATTGTGAGACGGTCCTTTATGACATTAATATGAGCTAGTCTGATCTTCAATATTTGAATGAAAGGCTAGTTTATTTATGAAGTAATCTAACGGTTTTTCTTCATTACCCTAATGAAAGATCAAATACTCCAATCTCTTACGTCTTAATATTCGTTATATAGAGAAATATTTAACACATTAAGATGACAATAGTCAATAGTTACTCAAAAGGAAAAATATTGTCCTATTTCTCAAAACGATTCTTAATATATGATCAATCTTGCCAATGTACATGAGACATTACATGTGTCATTTATATGGCTATATCAAATCATATATTTGATCACATGGAGATAAATTATTTTACGCACGTATGATATAATAGCTGATTATAAGTTAGCATCCAACTGTAAGTTTGTCGATAAATTCACAATGGCACACATAAGGCATATCCAACTCCAAATATGGAGCATTGTAATGCATTTGGAACTACTATCAAAAGTTGACATGAGATGTTAAGACATATATGATCAACAAGTGCTTAAAAGTATGAGCAAAATGATTTTTATGTAAAATTGAGGTCGTACGGGTTCTCTCTAAACCGATTTTCTTATAAAGCATTAATTTTACATACACAAACAGTATTGCATATACATTTTATTACACGCACTACATATACTAAAGTTAGGTATGATTGACATATGAAGATCTAAACAATAAAATTGCACATTACACGAGGTTAGACAAAAACCTTATAAATTCAATTGTACAAATTGATGTTTTTTTTTTAAAAAGTGGCTTAAAGACCACATACTCAAATATGAGTAATTTGTGCTATTGCAATTCACAATTTGATTATTAGTATGTGAATAAGTTGATCTTCTTAAATTGGGCATTTTGATTTAGCACATTAATAGTCAATTACATGATACACTACTCCCCAAATATCTTATAAAAGCTTACAATTATGCCCACTAATTAAAACTCATTTATATGTGATAAGGGAAATCACATTCTAAAGTGGTTTTTTTTAAATAATTGCAATTTATCTTGAATATAATTTTTACCACCTTAGAGGGAGGAAGTACGTGAGAAGTTGGTAAAACAAGGGAAGGTTTATCATATTGAATTACACATACCGTGTGATATA
Organism: Heliosperma pusillum; assembly: GCA_022085475.1. Lineage (NCBI taxonomy): Eukaryota > Viridiplantae > Streptophyta > Magnoliopsida > Caryophyllales > Caryophyllaceae > Heliosperma > Heliosperma pusillum. The sequence continues at coordinate 34,503 of JAIUZE010067056.1, forward strand.
TGAAGAATATCGATTCTAGACACTTCTACCTAGTATGATCATTAAAGTATATCCATATGAAACAGATATACGTTTGCGCGCAATGTTCAATGAACAATTGAATAAGGACTTTATAAGTCCATTCGACCGTCGACATATTTATAAAGAGCTCATTAACCTGAAATTCATCCAATTTATGGAGATTAATAAGAAGCAAATTGTACAGTTTTTATTATTGAGTTATCATATGCATATAGAGACTAAGTTAAGCATTTTCATATTAGTTTACTACTACATCATTGCATTATTTCACATCGTATAGTTTAGAGCTTAGTCACATATCATACACATGCACATTGTTGAACAAATGATCACTCAAAGAAAAGGTGCAGTATTTTCAACGCAAAAGTGACAAGTTTACTAGAAGTGAAGATGCAAAAAGCATTACAAATTACAGTCTTCATATAAAGAGTTTTGAAGCAATCAACCATTCATATTAACTGAAGATATCTATAAAGTCAATCAAGTACAATGATAGCTATTTGCAAAATCGAGAAACTTTGCTACATTACGAGTAACAATGAAGTTTTACAAGTGATGTATCCATCAGGGGGAGTGTGCACGCGCTGTACTCTTTTTCCTCATCTATGGTTTTGTCCCACTGGGTTTTCCATAGAAAGGTTTTAATGAGGCAGCTTATTAGTTTGTGTGTAGAGGGACAATATACTCTGTTTTTCTTTACTAGTGTTTTTCCCATAGGGTTTTTCTAGTAAGGTTTTAACGAGACATGTTCTTCAGTAATATACATCCAAGGGGGAGGGTTACGAAACGTATTATGTGGATGTCCATTGGGCTTTATGGTCCATTACGTAATTAGGTTTCTAACCTAAAATGTATTATATATACCCCTTGAATGAGATGAATAAACTAACCCTATTGAATCTTCATCCCCTCTCTTAACCTATTCTCTCTACCTTATGCTATACAGTTTCTTCTACTTCTTATTCTATAACATAAATGTTTATGTCTCCCCTTAGTCACTTTTGATGCGGTTTTGTGCTTTATATTTGGTGTTTCTGACGAATTTTTTCCGTCAGTTTCCCGAGTTTGTTTTGTAGTGATTGAATCCGTTGCAAAGCGAAATGGACTCGACATTTGGAGATTTTACGCTTGACATGGAGAACAAGAAAGAAACAAGAAGGAATGTCAAGGAAATTAGTTGGAAAGACCAAACAAATGTGAAGCGAGAAGAAAGAATGGTTGCTTGCACAAGTTTCAATTTCAAGATACCGCGGACACTCGATCGAGTGTTTGTAAGACGGAGAGTTTTCCTAAACTTTCTTTAGGCCGGTTTATTGTGTAATATAAATAGAAAACTCGTCCCTTTTTTTTTTTATGACGAGGGGGTTAATTGGATCCCCCCGGGCCCATTCATTCTCGCACCACCACATGGACCATGTAAGCCACCTCCTTCGGGGGGCTGCAGTGGTCAAGTGATCATCGCCCCAGCTGGTAGTCGAATCCAGGACCTCTCAACTCCTGCATTTCTGCAAGCTTCAAAGTTTAACCTGACTACCACTGGACTAACACCACTTGGTTATCCCTTATTGTTTCATATGCTTTTTATTATGTTAGAACTCTTAGAAAAGTTGAGATTTATTATTATTACTATTAGGGTTATTTCAAGAACATCGTTCCTTCAAATTCAACTTGTAATCGGTATTTTACTAATCTTCCTTTGTTATTCAATTATTAGCACTAGATCTTTAATTATCCCTTGTTCATCTTTCATATATTGTTAATCATGTTTGCTTCCTTTATCGTTGTTGTTAGTTTAGATATGCATGAGAGGACCCTCGGGTTTGATGAGTCTACTCGGAAGTGAGGTATAACTATAAAGTGGACCGAGTATAACCTTTACTAGAGTTAGTGGAGTTGTTGTAATGTCCGTCTATAGAAGGGTCATCTTAAAACGGTCATAACTTGATATCTACACCTGAGAATGATGTGATTCTAATTGGAGGTGATAGATTGTTCTCTTGAGATTCCAACAGTAGGTCACACGCCCAAATTGACCAATAAACGAGTGAGATATGACTGTTTTACGAAAACTGGTAATTGATGAGAACTGCACTGATTACTCGACCGAGTGGTTTGGCATTCAACTGAGAAGTACTGTCCGACGTGTTTAAAAACCCTTAAAACGCTTCCTTTTATTTCATTCAATCTTCTTCCTTCTTTCTCCAAATCATCTCCCTTCTCTGTAAAACCCTCATAAACACATCTATATGGAATTCAAGCTTGGTTTAAGAGATTGTTCACCTTCTCCTTCATCCTTTCACCTTGTAAGTTCAGATCTACCCTTTTATAGTCTTAAGAACCTTAAATTTTGGGGATTTCTTATAGGGTTGTTGAATTAGCCATTAGTATGTATAATATGGTAATTAGTGGGTAATAATAAGGGCTTTTGTGTTGTATTATAGTGTAGGACGACTTGTGATAGCTATTATATGATTTATGTAGGAAGAGACGGTTTTTTGAGATGGATACTTGGTGGTTTTTATCTAGTTTATGGATTATGCTAAAATGTAGGTTAATCCTACTCGGTTTCAATGAGTTTGGATGGTTGCATGTGGCATTAGTATGTTCTCATTGCATTATAACATGATTGTTATGGTTAGTCATTGGCAGTCTTATGTTGTTGTTGAGAATCCATGGCAACATGATAATGGGTAATGAATGTTTGATGGTGATTAAGGTTTTGGACTTGGGTGAGTCTCATATTTGTTGGTGATGCATTTACCATGATATTGGATTGTGATGACTTGTGGAGTCAGTAATTGGCATATATATAGTGTTATCTTCCATTTACTATGTTTAATGTATGTTGGTGGGAATAACGAATCATAGTCGGTTGCTTGTTGTTGAGGAGACGGAATGCGTTTGGAAGACCGTTTTCCGCTTGGGTCGACTCTTGGAGCTTCCCTCTCCAAGAGGAATGTGCGCATTAATTAATTGAGTATGAAGGGACTCGTGTGGTTGGGGCGCGACCTGTGGCAGGGGATCATTTTGGCTCCCAGACACGGTACTACGGGTGTATCCCGAGTACCTTATTGTCATATGTGGTGCAGTGGGTGTGTCCTTGGCACCGGTGTGGTATTGAGGCCAGGGTACGTCTGGGTGTGTCCCAGTACCGGTGTAGTGATGGTGTGGTAGTGTCTTGTTCATATCATTGGCGTGTGCATACTTACATATCGTGTCGTGGCTTATGTTTATTCATTTAAACTGTCCGTGTGTGGTTATGTGTAAATTCGCACCTATTTTTGTGTGGCCAGTGTTGATCCATATTATATTTTCGATCATATGGGGAGCAGTTTGAGTATAGGTTTGCATTTCGTATCGAGCGGGACATGGGCCTAGCATGGACTTGGAGTCGAGTCGAGTAGCCAAGAGATTGTAGTGCTAGATTCATTAGAAAGGTTGTAATAAATCGCGACTTGTATTATTCGTTTATTCTTTATTTATTCATTTGTAATTCACTAAGCTATTAATATATATAAATGTTTCTTAATTGTAATTCCGATTTCACTGCCTCGAAAACCGAGATGGTAACATCCTTCCATTACCTTGGCCGAGTAAGAAGGGGGTGTTACACCAAGTGTCTCAATGGCTCCCGCACATTGCGGGGTTCAAACTCAATCAAAATTTAAAATCTTTAAAATACAACATTTTTTAAAATTATTTTTGATGGTATAAAATCATGCAAATAAAGACTTAATCAAATAATTACATAAAAGATTTCATTTATAATATTCCATAATTATTTTTCACTTTTTTGTCTTTTCATTTGATAACCATGGCCTATGGGATCAATCTTATACCAACTCACTCCTTCGGTATGAGAAACTCATACCTTATGGTTTTGAGATATGGGTATGAAACCTTCATTTTGTGAAACAACACTCTGTATGGCTGAATGGTTTGGACTTTGGACTCATTATAAACCATACCTCATAACTATATTCGGTGAGCCAAACATTCTCTAAATGGTAATGAACGATAATTGAAGGCAAAAGTAGTAATAGATTCGACTTATAATAACTTATAAGTGGGAAATGGTAAAAACTTTGCAAGCTATAAAAAAACTTTCAATCAAAGTTACCCCCTCTTATCAATTCCGAATCAAACTACCTATTCTCTTTTTACTCAACATTATCTCAAGCAACTCTAATCACATATCCTATATTACTAAAAATGTCATCCAAAAAATCCCAATCTTTGCTTTATACTTTGTTTGTTTAGTAAATTAGTCACTACACATACCATTTACTCACCTTTTGCAATAGTTTACTACTTCCTCCAATCCACTTTTATTGTCTCACTTTTTAATTTGGGAAGAATTTAAGAAATATGTGTAGAATGACAACTTTACCCCTTAAATTAAGAAGGGAGACAATGTCATTTCGATAGACAGAGTGGTAATTACGAGATTAGGGTACAATTAATTTGGAATAAATTTTGTAGAAAAGTGGACAGTAAAATTGGAATTGAGGGAATATTATTCTTAGTATTAGTTCATTGATCTCGTGGGTTGGAATGGATAGTTGGGAGTAATTAATTAAATAGTCAAGTTGCCGTATCCTAAGAAACTACCTACTCTGTAACGCCAGCTAGAATCACAGCTTTTATTTCTTACCTTTTTTTTCCTTGAGTGCATATCCCAAACGATTTCCTAAATGTGAAAGCACCCTTCAAGCAATAAATGTCGGGTTGTATGGATCATAAAGGGGTAGATTACCTCATTTGATACTATATCTGCCATGAATAACCTTCCAATAATATAAAGCTAACGTTAAAAGTTCTGAATTGAGAGTTGGAAATAATCTGCAAAGGACTTATGTTCGTAAAGTGTTTTTGAGATCTCTCCCTTATAAAGAGAGCCTTTAAACTCGTCAGTAGCGCACAAGGTACAACTGCTCATTGCACTCACAAATTCTGCCAAATCCTATTCTATTAGTTTCTTGAACCCCTCATTCTCGCAGCCATGCCACATCCTTTTAGTCGCCACAATAATAATTTCCTAGGCCATAATTCTCGTGGCACACAACTTTGCTTATCCCCTACTTTTCCCTTTTATAGTTCACATGGGACAATTGCATCTGATAATCGCAGTGCTGTTGGAATTAACCAAACTCTTAACTCAGTTATTAACTTCCCTAACCAACATCAGGCCACCCCCATGTCAAGTCAGCTTCGTTTCCATCAAAATGGCAATGAGATTGGCTTCATAAGATCGAACCCTTGCTTCCCTAGTAGTATGCATGTTAATAACACATCTCATTCCCTTTCATACAACCCCAAAACACTTTAAACATCAACATCTTCATGGCAAATAATTCCGAAGTTTTTGCCAAAGTAGGGCTCATCCTACATCTATTTACCAAAATAAGGCCCGTTTGAAACTATTTACCAAAAATGGGTCCACGTCATCAATTTTCGCCTTTTTATTTTTTTTTTAAAATTTTAATTCATCTCGCTCTCCAGGAGAGCGAGATGATTCAGCGTCAAAATCCAAAACATTCTGCCAATCTATGTTATGAGTTCTTCAGCTTCTCGCTGTCCCGCATAGCGAGAAGCTATTGAATTCAATAGCTTCTCGCTCACCCGCATAGCGAGATACTACAGCATACCTTACTTAAGAAAACAGCCCCCCCTTTCCCCTTTCCCCTGTCATTTAGCCTAAAATTCATATAACAAAGTTGCTTTGTTAAGACATAAGAGTTAATCATAAACCGTTTCATAGAAGTTGATAAATTTGATGTTCATACAAGCTAATTGTTTTAAATTAAAACAAAAACAAACGTAATTGTCTTAAACTAAAACGAAACGTAATTGTCTTAAAATAGAACCAAACATAACCAAAGTTTCATCATATACTATCTATTCTTGACGACGACTTTTCCCCTTCTTTCTTGCCCTTGACGTTGATGGTCCTTCCTCACTCTCTTGGGTAAGTTGCCTACGAGTATCTAAATGGCGAAAGTCGTATCGTGGAGGGGATGGTGGTCTTGGCTCTTCATAGTTGACAAGATGTGCTTGATTGGTGTGACGCAAGGCATTAAGTGAGCATTGTCGCATGCTTTCAATCAATGTGCAATGATTCAAGGGGACATCATCCGGCATATCCTTAAGCATTGTTGTCGTCGTGTTGTAGTTGTATATGTTGCTCTCGGTCTACATTTTATAATCGTTAACATTAGAAAAATAAATAGTCAAGCGAAATAAATATAATTGATATAAATTGAAATAAATAAAAATGACTTACTAGCAATTGATAATCGGCGGCGGTAGGGTAGTAATAGTGATAATCCGTGTAGTCTTCAACGACTTGGCTACTATGGGGAGCAATGCGTTGACGAGTGATTGGGGTGTACCATTCGTAGTACTCATTGTCCCGGCTCATTAACCCGGAGTATTGGCTTCCCCCTTGAACTGTTTTGCGCATACGGTTTTCCCATTGGATTATGTACTCCCTATGTAGTTGAGCATAGTTTGTTGTACTATTCCCTTGTCGACTAACATCATGCAAAGGGATAGAAGTATTGCATTGTTCGGGTATGTTTTGATCCCAACCAAATTGTCGCATACACCTATTTGGAAGATGCCATTCCACCATTTCAAAGCAAATCAAGGGAGCAATTACATACCATTCCTCTTGGTTAGTCAAGCATCTAGGCGATACATGTTGGAGGACATTTTGTGTGTAGGGTACCCAAACAAACTCCGACTCAATTTTTAGGGTTTGAGTTTTTCGGGTTTTTTTTTTCTAATTTTGTCGAGTAAATGAAAGGGGGAAAGGGGGGCTGCCTTGGTTTGTAGATGTTGCTGTAGTATCTCGCTATGCGGGTGAGCGAGAAGCTATTGAATTCAATAGCTTCTCGCTATGCGGGACAGCGAGAAGCTGAAGAACTCATAACATAGATTGGCAGAAGGTTTTGGAATTTGACGCTGAATCATCTCGCTCTCCTGGAGAGCGAGATGTATTAAAATTTTTAAAAAAAAATAAAAAGGCGGAAATTGATGACGTGGACCCATTTTTGGTAAATAGTTTCAAACGAGCCTTATTTTGGTAAATAGATGTAGGATGAGCCCTACTTTGGCAAAAACTTCAATAATTCCCCAGTCAACATTAATTTCTTCAACAATAATTTATGCTCTCAATTTGTGAGAAATGTTCCCCTTGCATCTTCATCGAGTAACGGACTTGATGGAAACAATGTCGGCCATTGTCCATCTTCAAATTTCCAACAACATTTTACAAACAATGTAATGGAAATAAATGAGAACCCTCAATTTACTACATCTTATACACAAGTCTTATCTCCTAGAGTCATTACCGTGAATGAAAGCCCTTTCTACAGTTCCGTTCAAACTCATGACCAAGAGATTGATGTTGCTGGTTCATCCTTAAGACGGAATGTGGTCAATTTATCCGCTTTTTGTAGGCAATCATCTCTTCTAGGCGGCCAAAGTGTTTATTATCGAGATCACACCCTTTCTGGAAGCACTTCTGATCTCAAGTTACTTAGACTATCATCTAGATATTCTCATGACGAAAACCACAATGAATTTTCAGCTTTTCCAAGTTCAACTGTGAATGCAACACAAGAGCAATCCCTGAACTTTAAAGAAAGAGCTAATAAATCTAGTGAAGATGAAGTTAATCCACAACAAAAATTTCAAGCTCCTTATAATCAATATGAGAGTGATGACGTAAGCTTTTGTTCTTGCACTTATTTCACTTGACGTTTTTTAATGGTTCTCATATCTTTTTTTTTTTCTAACTTGAGCAGTCCAATATTCAAGCATTTCCCCAAGTGCCTTACCAAAATGGCATCATGACTAATCCTCGGAGAATCCCATCACAAGCTAACAGCCATGGGTCAAAATTTCAACCTCATCTCCAAGCAGAAAGACATCGACGTTCACGAATGAGATGTAGGAGTCATCCCTACATAAAGTATGGTCCCTACACTTGCCCTAAGTGTCAGGTCATATTTCAGAGTGCAAATAGATATGCCGCACATGTCCGGAAACACTACAAGGATGAGTCCCCGAATGAGAGATAGGGATCTACACATCGCACAGTCTACCGACGGAATAACAATCATGCCTGGGTTTATTCCTTGGGAAGAGACATCAATGGTCATATCAAATACTATTGGCAGAAACACTAGTGGTCAAAGCGAGGGCGAAGGTTCTTCAGAGGTGAAGATAAAAAAGGAGATTGAAACTGATGCAATCAATTAGTATCACAAGGGGTAATTGTGTCCCATGCGAAAGTACTTATAAATTAAGTTTATAGTTGTAACTATTCTTCACTAGTAAAAGGTTATCCTAAAGACCTGGACAAATAGTCTAGCTGAGCAACTATGAAATAAGGTCCAAGTTGGTAGACATGGGGAAAAGGGCGGGTCAGCCCGGCCCGGCCCGGCCCGGCCATCTGGCTATTATGACCCGGCCCGGCCCGGACCGTTGCCAGACCCGTTCCAGCCCGCCCCTCCCCCCTGGCCGGGCCCGGGTCCATGATTATTAGCCCGGCCCGCTTCCCAGCCCGCTCCCCAGCCCGCCCTCCTGGCCGGCCCGGCCCGGCCCGGCCCGTCCTTGGCCCGCCCCACCCAAATATAGCTGTTGGAGTTGAGTCCCAACGGCTATATGCCATTTTTCTTATTTTTTTAATTTTTTTTTTTTTCCCTACTTAATTTCCTATAAATACCCCCTAATTCTAACACTAATCCTCACACTTTCTCACTTCTCTATCTATTCTATTCTACATTTTTACATATATCAATTTTCAAGTTTTTATAATAGTTACAATATCATTTTAATACTTACTATTATATAAAAATATAAAAATTATAATTATATAAAAAATGGAAGAGGGAAGAGATTATACTCCGGAAGAATTTGAAGCCTGTTTGCGTCTCAAGAGGGTAATAAATTTTTTTTTCAATTAGTGTTATTATTATATTTCAATTTCGATTTTTAATTAGTGTTATTATTTATTTTACTACAATTTTTTTTGATTCACAATTTCACATATCTAATTATATTATTTTAATTTATTGTAGGTTCTAACCGTAATGAAGAAGTTGAACAAGGAGAAGAAGAAGAAGAAGCGGGTGGAAGTAAACCATCAGGAAAAGTGTCCTATGTATGGAAATATTACGAGAAAGTGCCCGTCCCAAATAAACCAAGGCATTTTCGTTGTGTATGCACGGTTTGCCGTGACATAAAAAAGATTATGAAATCTTATGCTTGGTCCATTGGAACCGGGTTTGGAAGTATGAGTCGGCACTTGAGGAACGACCATGGTATCACCGCAAGTGGTGTTGGTAGCCAAACTCAAACTCAACTAAGCGGTTTCATGAGTGAACAAGCCGGCGGAGGTAAGCCTTTCTTTTATTCCCAAAAAAAATATGATTGATCATATGGCCACTTTTGTTAATCTTGAAGAGTTGCCTTTTACTTATGGTGAAAGTGTAAATTTGGAAAATTTTAATAGGCTTGCTTTACAACCGTCTTATTCTCATGTTAACCGTCACACTTTGAAAGATCGTACTATGGAACAATATAAAGAACAAAAAAAAGAATTGATTGCATATTTTGCTAATTTTGATGGTAGAGTAGCATTAACTAGTGACACATGGACTTCAAAACAAAATAATCCATTTATGTGTGTTACCGTCCATTGGATTGATAATGATTTTTTTCTACAAAAACGTATTATTGCTTTTGATATCATGGAAGAAAAACACACCGGGTATAACATTTATTTGCGTCTTAAGAAAACGTTAGATAAATTTAATTTGACTAAAAAGCTTTTCTCCATCTCTTTTGACAATGCATCGGCTAATACTAAATGTATTGATTATGTTCTTCAAATGGATGATTTATTGCTAAATGGTGATCTTGTGCATGTTAGGTGTTGTGCCCATATTATTAATTTGTCGGCTCAAGAAGGACTTGCTTTTTTAGCACCACTTTTAGAACCCATTAAAACTTGTATTAATTGGACTAGAAATGCTAGATCGATGAAAACACAATGGAAAACATTATGTGATAAACATGGGTTACGAAATAAACAATGGGGTACCGATTGTGCCACTAGGTGGAACTCGACATATAAATTGATTAAACAAGCTTTAAGGTATAAAAATGTTTTAACTGAGTTTTATAATAGTCACCAACGTGATGAAGATGCAATGATTGATAATAGTATGTGGACAATTGCCGCTAATGTTTGTAACTTATTAAAACCGTATTACAATGCCACCAACGTTTTTTCTCTTGTGTACGAGCCTAATGTGCATTTTTATACTTGAATGTTTAAAAATTGTTATTGCTTTTAAAACTGCTGAAAATGTTGAACCATGTTTAATACCAATTGTTGATGATATGAAAACAAAATGGGTAAAATATTTTACTTCTTTTCCATATATATATGGCGTAGCTTCCTTATTAGATCCATGTGTTAAACAAATAGGTTTAACTAATAGTTTACTCTTTTATTATGAAATGCTTAATATTATCGACTTTGATGTTGAAATATATGTCCAAAAATGTATTGATGTTTTACGTGAATTATGTAAGATTTATGCTAAGGATAAGGGGGAGTCTTCTTCTAGTAGTTCCGTAACTACAAAAAGCGCTCGTTTCGACGACCAACTTCATTCTATTTTATTTCGGAGAACCCAATCCTCATCGTCCTCCACTTCTACTCTCGCTACAAAAGAACTTGACGATTATTTAACGCATGGGGTTGATACTAATGATACGGATTTCAACATCCTTCTTTGGTGGAAAGCCCGTTCCATCCAATTCCCCTTACTATCAAAAATAGCTAGAGATGTGCTTGTTGTTCCCGCTTCTACGGTTGCGTCGGAATCCGCTTTTAGTGCAGGTGGAAGAGTTCTAGATGATAAAAGATCTCGTTTGGCTCCCCCAACCGTAAAGATGTGTGTGTGCAAAAGAGATTGGGATCTAGCCAAGATAAGACGTCAAGGGGCAAAGGAGTTCGACCCATTAGAAGCCGACGAGATAGTGGCTACCGATGCATCATCCGGGAACTAAAGATACACCTCCAATCCATAAAAAGGTAAGTCGGGTAAGTAAAGAACTACGTCGGCTTTGATTCTTTCGAGATACGTAGGCACCTTAATAATTATAATTTTTTTACTTAATATCAAATTAAATTAATTTGGTATTATTTGAAAGAGTTATATTCATTTTGATCAAGCCCTTTTTAAAAAAAAATTAAAAACCCATTATGTCTTTTATATTTTGTCTCTTACATTGTGTTCTTTATAATATGTATTTTATAGTTTGTCTCTCCACGTCATGTAATATTTCAATTCGTAGTCATTTAATATGTAAGTCATTTCTATTATGAAGGAAATGAGGAATGTATGCCATTTTAATTATGTAAGATTGTAAGTTACTAATTATTTAATTATCGTATTATGTAAGTCATGAGTATGTAAGGCGATTCTATTATGGAGGAATGTAAACCATTTTAATTATGTAAGCTACCAATTATCGTATTATTTTTTTTCTTTTCTCCACATTTAAGTTCAAAAAAAAAAAAAAATCGAACTACTCTACTGGCCCGGCCCGGCCCGGCCCGGCCCTGAATAAACCCGCCCACCCCAACCCCACGGGCCAGGCTCGGGTCAACACTCAAAGAGCCCGGCCCAGCCCGGCTCAGCCCGGCCTCCCCAACGGGCCTGGCCCGGGTCAGACCAGGTGAACCCGGCCCGCCACCGGGTCAGCCCGGCCCGGCCCGAACCCGGCCCGGTACCATGACTAGGTCCAACTATAGAATGTCGCATAGTTCCCGCTTTTATGCTTATATGTCAAGTCCAGATACAATAATTGCATAATAATGAACTATACAAACAAAACTCCATATTGTCCTTTAATCGTTACGTGGTAATATGACACCATTTTCCTTTTATTTATTTTTTACGGTCTTTTGTAAGTATTCTTTATTAGTTAATAAATTTAAGAGCGTAATTTTCTTTTTTTATTACTTTAGTCACTAAAATCAATGTTTCTCCGACAAAATGTCAATACACCCATTTTGTACAAGAGTTAGGCCCGATTCATTTGGACTGAAATTTGCTGAACTTTTCTAAACTGAACTTATATGAGCTGAACTTTACTGAACTGAACTTATAGGAGCTAAAATTTTCTGAATTTATAGGAGCTGAACTTTTAAGAGCTGAACTTATAGGAGCTAAACTTGTAGGAGCTAAACTTTTCTAAACTGAACTTATAGAAGCTGAACTTTTTAAAACTTAACTTATAGGAAATATAGTTAGCTTAAATTAATTTAACTTAACTTTATTAATATTATTGACAAAAAAAAATATTTCGTATAAAATACAACATAAGATAATAAAATTTTCTCTTTATATATATATATTATGTTACACTTATTACATCTTTTTTTGTCATCATCTATTTTCATATAATCATTTTCCTCTTCTCTATCTTTTTTTCATCTTCGTCTTTCTTGCCAAATAATATTTTTTGGTGAATATATTAAGCTCAAAAGTCATTTACATGTCAATTCAATGTCCAAGAATGCCAAAGAATAGACTAAGAAAACAACAAATCTATTCTATACTGTCTAACCAAGTGTTATCTCTATGAGTGAGAACCGAATTGTTGTGCCTTCTTAACCGAACTTTGATGTCATGGAGAATACTTGTGATAAGATAATCAGGATGCTGGACCAAGCCATGTATTCTTGCTTCATTCCTTATAATCCAAATCCCATAAAAAAATAGCAACGTGACATGCACAGATATACTTGCGCTACAGTCTGGACGTCCTTCTGACAATAGAAAACCAGGTAACAAGATCCTGCATTCTGAAATTCACCTTCAACTTCTGTTGTAGATCACAAACATGATCAGTTTGATGACCTATCCTCAAAAAGTCTATCCTTGGTGAGTAATTTACCTTGCATACTGTGATACACGGATTGTGGATCCTTACCGAGCTGTGGTACACGGGGAACCACGAAGGGGCGCACACGGGATGGAAATAAGGGACAAGCGTAGTGATACGCATTTGTGGAGTCGCCACCAATTTTTATGGGAAATTGGAACCGTTCGAATATTTTATGCCATGTCAAGACACAAAGTAATGACATGAACACTAAGAACTCGTTACCCATAACATTTTATGTCTAGAATGACTTTCGTGGATGCTAGTAATATGTGTGGCGCTACTGAAACAAGGTAGCCATAAAATCACAAGTAGGCATAGTCCTAACAGCATGGATGAAGTTTCAAGAAAACAAGAAAATAAAGGCCTCGTGATTTTTGGTTACGGCAATGGACGTAACAATTAATATGGTTCGGCATGGCAAGAGTTGATCGTGGATCCGATAAATTTTGGATCAAGGGAGTGTGTTGGATTAATGTGATCCAAAATATTATTAGTCAAATGTTAGTTTCCTATAATCTAGTTAGTGGTTAATAAGGTTCCTACTAATGTGAATGTGAATTAGTGGAATGCCTACTTATTAGGATTAAGGGTAGTGCATTATGTGTGTGAGGTGATGGTTTAGTGGTTAGCTCTACATCCGTCTATTGAAGGACTCCTTTGTATTATGATTAATTGAGCAAGTTTATAATAAGAAACTTCTCCCTTTTCTCACATTTATATTCTCCCTTAGAAATTCTACACAATGAACATGGATGTTCACAGAGATCTGGAGTAAGGGGTGAGGGTACGTATTAGGAAGTTCTTTAATCAAACACCTAATCTCGCCCACCTCGATAACGGCCTCTATTAATAATTGGGGAAATCGTTTGTATTCGATATGTCATCGATTATATGGATGCAATGCAATGCAACATCCAACGTTTTAATCCTAGCATATGAACAAGACTATGTCGGTGAACATGTAATTAACACTCAATTTATGTCGAATTAGGATTTAAGATCGATTGCATATGAAGGAAAGGTAGAAAATCATACAATGAATCATACAATTATAATGATTAAATAAAGCTATAAGAAAGTTACAATGAATTACAGGATCTATGTCGGAAATATATCCAAAACGGAGATTTGAAAGAAAAGAAGATTAAAAGATTAACAGATTAAGGACGATATTATGATTAATAGTCGATTAATTATATAATTAAACTACGTCGAAGCGAGAAAGGAAGTTAAGAGACAGAAACCAGCCCAGAACAAGTGCAGCAGCAGGTGCGTCCTTTGGAAGAGGCGCAACACCTGTTGCGTCTGTTCTTGAGTTGCACAGCTAGAATCGCAAGCAGTTATCGCAAGCAGTTAATGTTCGTTGGTATATTTGGTTAATTATCGATCTAAAACTCGAGTAAAAGTGGTTTAACGTGTTAAATTACAAGACTAATTGTATCAATAACGAATCTTAAAGACTTGATATGAACAAATTGAATCTCTAAAATCCTAATTTGATTTAAAAATAAAAACCCGCTAATATTGAATTACTAGGGATCTAAGCCAAGAGCAAGACGATTTAAAAGATTAATAAAAAAAAAAAAGGAATAAAATAAGAAAATCGCAGGATAAAGAGGAAGAAGGAGAAGAAGAGCAGGAGCAGGCAGCCTCTGGAAGAGGCGCATCAGATGCTGCGACCCTTCGAAGAGGCGCAGATGCTCCTGCGTTTCTTCTCGACGTCTGATGACTACTAAAAAGGTTTTATGAAAAGGTTTTGACTTTAAATCGGCTTTGGATTTATTCCTGACATAGACCTTACATGAATAATATGAAAATAAATGATACAGACAAATAGAAGACGGGATTAACACCCTCAGACTTACATGTTGACGAAACGAGATATGAGCTAAAGTTACGTTTTAGCGATAGCTCGACTCGAATGTATGCAGAAAGTGCCCTTGTTAAAGGACTTAAATTGATTAAATTGATTGATTGAGGTGTAGTTGGTCAAATCGGCCGGTCAAATGTAAAACGTGACGGGTACCCAGAAGGAACTGAGCTTACGTGGTCGATTGATCAAGCACGTAGATGTCGATAGTTTAGAGCAAGGTCTAGAATGCAAAGGGAGAAGATAAGGGGCGGAACACTCGTGTGCCTTAAAAGTGAGAACGGAGCTCTCCTTTTATAGTAGAAAATGTGAAGGAGTCGTAGAACAACTCAAACTTTGGAAAGAACAGACTGGAAAAGAGGTGCAGCAAGACTGCGATCCTTCGAAGAGGCGCAACATCTGCTGCGTCATTTCCCCAAAGGTTTCCTGGTAAATAAGGAAGATTCTCATGTTTCGATTACGGAATTGTGGTTGATCTACACTTCCATTTTAAAAGATAAGACGAGATAATTTTATTAAAAAGATATAATTTGAAATATATACTAAAATAATCAGAATATTTCAGAGCGTTTTGACTCGGAGTTTTAAAACGGTTTATGGAAAATGAAGCAGTTTTCGACCCGGACTCCAAATGAACTCTAAAGACTTGTCAAAACGACCGTACCGGCGCTTAGATGACGACGAAGGGGTAGACACAAGTGTCTGAGCTATCACTTGACGATAAACTTACGAATTGTCATAAATCATTTCGCTTACCAAACATGCGGCTCAATCATCACTGGGTGGTTGGCGAAAGTTTTGGAAACGACGTATCTACATATACCAACCCAAAAAATAAAAGTAGTCTTAGGAATGATCACTGAGTTCCAGCATACAAATCTACAAGGGAACTTTGGTTTAGCAGTTCTCAGCCAATTGTACCCCTCAGCAACTATATACTTCCTCCATTCAACTCCACTCTACCACTTTCTTTTTTGTACACTATTCACAAGAGATCATATAATTGCAATTTTCTCTCAATATATAAGTGAAAAATACATTCATGTGTGATCTTGTTTGATTCGTCTTTACGAGTACATTATTAATATCTAACTTTTATAATTTTTGCAAACACGTAGCTAACGATATTTACCGTGCAAAACTCGTCTCGGCAAATGTGAAAAAAAAAATTGGTAGAGTGGAGTTGAATGGAGGAAGTATTCAGTTGCAATATCAACCATTTGCTGTTCACATATGCAGTTTTAAAAATAGAAATGATGTGAGTGATCTTTTTCCAAGACCAACTACTATCCAAAGGAGCAGAGTAGTCAGCCAAAGATTATTGTTATTTATAAAAATTTACGACGCTAACTATAAAATGACCATCAATTTAACTTGATGGCATAAATAAATAAATGGTATATAAGTAGTTAATTTAACAATAAATAACGTTGAACGGTCTCACAATGTGAGACAATCCTAATATATGAAAAGACAACTCATATATTAGCATTAAATGAAGAACTTATTTCACGTATAAAAGTGGATCGTCTTACTGGATTGTCTTATTTCATAAATCATGTTAATTTTAATTAATAAGTTGTTAACAAGTCTAACATAAATAATTTTATATAAGTTAAGTTAAAGTTGTTGAACTTTTCTGAACTGAACTTATAGGAGCTGAACTGAACTTATAAGAATGGCTGAACTGAACTTAACTTAATTTTGTTAAATTTTTCTAAACAGAATTTATAGGAGCTAATATAAACTTAAACGGTGTGACTTTAAGTTTAAAAGAACGGTCAATGCACCGTGTACAGCCGCAGCCGAGTCACCGCGTCAAGTGACTCTGGAGAGGGACCTCCACCCCTCCACCTTCTCACCAGCAGGAATTTTACCATTGCCCCCGTCTGCAACATAGAAACAATTTACCTTCGGCACCTCTACCGCGAAGGAAACACGTCGACGTCTTTTCCGTTCCCAGTCACCTTTTGAGGTCTTCAAAACCAGACGGTATAAACCACGATGCAACTCCCCCTTCATGAGGACCATATTACCCTTAGTCACCGTCACCACTCTCCCAAGAGTTTTAGACTCATAACCTTGGGAGTCCAACTGACTAAGTGAGATGAGATTCCGCCGCAACTCTGGAACATAAGCTACCTTGTCCAAAGTATGCACCGACACACTAGACGTTTTGATTTTCACCACCCCAACACCAAGGACATCCACTGTTGAATTATTGGCCAACTTCAACTTCCCGGGCACGCCTTCTTGGAGCTTATCAAAACTATCTTTCCGGGTACAAACATGATTGACACAACCGGAATCTAACACCCATTCTTCCTTGGAAGATACATCGCACTCATCCGTGACCACAAGTAAGTCACACTCTTCGGTAAGGAAACAATCACTACTCCTTTCACCGGCAGCCAAGTTGGTGTCGCCATTGTCTTTATCCGGCACATCTTTCCTAGGACAATTCCGCCTAACGTGCCCAATGTCACCACACTTGTAACACTTTACTCCATTATTCCGAGAAGTGTTCCTGGATCGAGACCTGCCACGCATCGATCCATAATCCATGTTAGATGATCGACCTCTCCCATCCCGAGCAACCATCACTGTGATGTCGCTTCGCATTCCATCCTTGTCCTTCTTCCTCGCATCAAAGGACAACAATGCCGCCTGTGCTTCCTCCATGGTAATGGTATCCTTTCCGCATAGAATCGTATCCACATACGTTTCGTATGTATCCGGGAGAGAGTTAAGAAGTAACAACGCTTTATCCTCATCCTCAACCTTAACCTCGATCTTTTTCAACTCATCTAACAGTCCATTGAACAAATTGACATGTCCAATGAGGTTTTCTTCCTCGTCCATCCGCAACCGATATAACCGCCGCTATAGCAACAACTTATTGGTCAAGCTTTTCGCCATGTAAAGCTTTTCCAATTTTTCCCTTATCGTCAATGGAGAGTCATCGTCAAGAACACAGTTAATGACGGAATCCGAGATGCACAACCTGATGGTACTAGCACACTTAGTACACACCTCCTCCCAGTCGGCATCACTCAACTTTTCCGGCTTGCCTTCCTCTCCTTTCAAGGCTCTCGCCAAGCCAAGATGTACAAGGAGATCCTTCATCCTCCTCTGCCAGAGGGTGAAACTACTTTTACCATCAAATTTTGGTACTCCAAACTGAGACCCCATATTTGACATCCCTATCGATCAAACCACCAGACCACTTGGACCGAGCCGAAGTGGCTCTGATACCACTTGTTGGGAAATTAGCTCCAATCTCTCACACGCAACGGAAGCACCGATCGATATATAATGTAAAAGTAAAATAAACCGCAAGCTAATAATAAGTTGAGACAAGATTTAGGGTCAATACCCAGGGCAAAACCCTCCAAGACGGAGGTAAAACCCACCAGCCGAAACGACTGAACTCCACTATAAAATAGTGCCACTATAAAGATAGTGCCAGCACAACGTAACCGGACCAAATTACAGTACCGAATTTGGACCCGAAAATAATTTAGGAATACAATCTCGTACCCTCTAGACCCTCCAGTATAATTGGAAAACACCACCAATTACACCCCTAGAGTAACCCTCTAAATTATTGTAAGAGAAGACCCGTTATACTGTCTCACACACTCAAACCCGGTTGAACCGTTACCCGAATCACAACCCCTTGTTTATTGTGTGAGTACCTTACAAATTCCGTAAGGTCTGCCTTGTACTCCAGCAAATTCCACTGAAGTACAATACCAAGGGAACACTTAACAATGTCAATGTAAGTGATCACTTGCTTCTCTCTCTGCCAAAACCAATGGACGAGTGCACCGTTATATAGCAAAAGAAACAACTACCTTTGTCAACAAATGCTGCCTAAGAACCAATAAAGTCCATGTTTCACATTGAGATTTCACCGACCTTGGACTTAATGCCAACATGTCATTCCTGCCATTAGCTGTAATTGGTAAACAAGGAAAATTATATGTTAGTGTTTTAACTTTTAAGTAAAAAACGATCTAATCCTTCCAAGTTTCAAGGTGGTTTCACACAAATTTATTATAATAGGAGATTTTTTTGTAATCAATTTTTCACACTATATTGGTGTAAAATCGTCTTACAAGAGCAACTCACAAAAATAACTTTGATAATAGTATAATGAAAAAATTTAGGAATATTTTACATGGCGCCCATTTTTTTTTCTACATAGTACACCTCCTTTTCTTTATAAAAACCTTAACCGTGTATAATTCATGGTCATGAATTCGTAACGCGACGATTTTTTTTCAAAATGATCATTCAAGATTTTCGATTTGAAAAAAAATCGTTATTTTATGAACTTGTAACCATGAGATATCGTCGGTCAAAATTTATTTGGCTAAAAATGTTTGACCGGTCATCACTCTTGCAACAGGCTCATAAATTGACAATTAATTTTTTTCTAATCGAAGATAGACGATCATTTTCGAAAAAAGAACCGCCGGCGTTACGATTTATGACCATGAAGTATACGCGATCAAAGTGTTTTTAAAGAGAATGAAAGGTACCACTTAGAAAACTGAAAAATATAGGAATATCATGTAGAAGATCCCAAAAATTTAAGTGTGAATAGGAAAGGTGATTACTTACTTGATCTTCTGCAACATTTAAGAGAAATATTCAGTTTTGATTTACACTCAAAAACCACGACTTGTCTCCTCTTATATATGAGAAAGATGAAGTAAATTGATATGAATTGATCATCCTCAATTTAGCGGTTTTAGGTTACAAAAGTAAAAAAAAAAAACATTGATATGCCAACACTTGTAGACAATTAATGGACTATGTCACTAGTTGTACCAGTTGTACGGTTTAGAATCTGAGGTTTTTAATAAAGTATCCGAGTTTTATTTTAACGAATATGAGCTTTATTAGAAAGTATCCGAGCTCATGCATTTACACATTAAAATGTGAACTTTGAATTAACTCAGAAAAAATACATATAAGCTCAGATATTTTTTTTTTTTTTGGTACCAATGTAAATATATATTTCATCAAACCTTTACCGATTACAAATTCAGTACATTCCAAACTCCCCAACTAAACAAACTCACAAAAGGCAAACCAAACTAGTTGCCTACATAAGACCTTTATATTGACACCATACTCTATCTGACCTAGCAATTCGACCCATTTGTATATTCATTAATCTAACCCTAGCATTCTTTTTTACTTGTTCTAGAAGGTATCTAGGATGGACCACAAAATTCCCAAATCTACACTGATTCCTGCAATGCCAGATTCTGTACTGCATAGCTGTAACTAGAGACCATCAGACTTTACGTTGAAAACAAGTAATGTGCCTCAGCTTCAGTAAACCTTCAGCATCAAAACAGACTTGAGGAGTGATCTGAATCCAGTCCTGCAGAAGATCATAACATGTCCTCACATAAGCACACTCCCTGAACAGATGAATATGGGATTCCTCAGTCAGACCACACAGCAAACACACAGTATCCCTAACAATCCCCATCCTAGCCAACCTATCCATTGTGAGTAGACGTCCTTGCCACATTAACCAACTAATGAAACAATGTTTTGACACATTCATCCTATTCCAAGCTACTTTGCACCAGCCTATTTTGGTATGTTGAGTCACATTCAGCCACGCATATCCCTTACAAATGGAATACTGATCATCAACAGACATCCATTGACCACAATTCAAAGCTGGCATGAACATATTCCTGATGAAGCACAACTTCCTCCAAGCCCAGGAACTTCCTCCAAGCTCAGATATTTATACCTTAATTGTACAATGCTTATTTTCAACTGGTTGTATAATCCTATTTGTGGTAGACGTTTGCCACCAAACTATATTTGTGGGACTTATCACCTACAATAAGTTAACGGAGTTATGTGAGGAAGTCCTTTAACAAATTTTTTTTAGATTTCAAGTACTTAACTATAAAAAAAGGGAAAGGACTGTGCTTTACCCATTTAGAATCCATACCTAATTAACTAACGCGAAAGTGGTAAACGACGCCCTTAAACTTTGCTTTAATGTGAGATTAACCCCCTTAAGTTTACTTTGTGGTAAACAATGCCTTAATTTTGCTCCAAAATGAAATCAATCCCCTTTAACTTTTCTGATCAAAATCTCACCGCATTATCAATTTCTCACCAACATCTCACATTGCAGCAAAGCTAAAGGGGTTATTTAAATTTTTCATATAAAACTTTCCGAATTTATTAAAACTAAACAGAGTAATTGTCAAATATAGTGTTCAAATTTCGTCCGTTACTTCTTGATTCTCATAAAAAAAAATAGCATTTATCTTCCTTTCAGCTTTACGTTTTCGGAATTACGTTCGTACACTTTGTAGTTTAGTTACCACTTACAAAGGGATTATGACATCTAACCATATGAGAAATGACTATAAATGAAGGTATAAACAAAACCAAAGTACATGATGCTTATTTATCATAGCCTACATAAAAGAGTAGGGTATTTAGTAACAATGTGGAGTCTTTATAATGAATTTGGCGATGCACAACCTTAATCTAGTCTATATTTTTTATCGCCGGAAGAGCGGAGATCAAGAATGATAAAGCATTTTTTTTTCTTTTGGTAAATAGAGTAGTAAATCATTCTCATATTATAATGTATAATAGATTAATAGCATGCGATATTGGTGAGAAATTGACATTCCGTTGTGATTATGATCGGAAAGATAAAAGGGGCTTGATTTCACTTAGAAGCAAAGTTAAGAGGTTATTTACTACAAAACAAAGTTAACGGGGTTAATTTCACGTTAAGCCAAAGTAAAGAGGGTCGTTTACCATTTTCGCGAATTAACTAATTATTGTTGGCTCTCTCTTTAATTGTGTGTAGAGGGGAGGTGGCCCAGGTGGGTATGGATTCTAATTCCACTAGTTTTAAACGGGAAAAAAGATTATACATCTGAGGTACTACCTCAGAGTAGTATGATTTTGAGTTTTTGTGCATTTTTTTCGAGCTTTTTAAAGTTTATAAATTAAATTTTATATCTTATATATGATGTTTTTTGTGTTTTATTATAATTTTTTTGAGCTTAATGTTCAAATTAATAAACTCAAAAACTTTATATTAAAACTATACTATACTCAAAAACTTTATTGTAAAGCTCAAAAACTATATTCTATGTGGTAGTACATCAGAGGTACAATCCACTTACTGGTTTTAAACTCGCGTAAACTTGTTTGCACGGGATTTAATATTGAATTATTTTACTAAATACATGAATAGTTAAAAGTGTGATTTAAATATGAGATCATGATAGGAGATTTTGTTAAGATTTACTTCTAAATTAAATGTGCAATTAAGAGATTAAAAACTATGTATCTAATAAGTAATTTTCAAGAGTAAAATGGAAGTAGTCTATTACAGTTCTTATGAACACAATATGACATAATTTTAACCGACTTACTAAATCATACTCTACTTAACATCATTAATATTTTTATATCTACTTTTAAAAGGGTAAATAATTTGCGAGCCTACATGGCTACATATGAAAAATTGATCCGGTTGGATTTGTGCCTTAATCGGTTTAGTTGTCACTTCAACTACCTATGCAACGCCCCTGAAACCTAAACGGTATCTATCAATCTGTTTGGGGTAGGATTATGCTTTGGGCATATGGTTTGGTTTTGGCCATATAGGTTTTATGTATTACGTCTTAGAAAATATTATATAAACTCTCTAAGTCTTACCCTAACATTTATGTATATTATAAATTCTGAATTTGAACTAAAACTCTGTAAAAGTCCTTAGTATCAATAAAACTCTCCTCCCTTCTGCCATGTGAACGTAGCTAACACACCAATGATGAACCACGTAAATCTGTGTGTTATTGTCTTTATCGTTTTTTATTTGTTCTTTCTCGATTCTGTTATAACATATTCATAAGACTTTAGACCAAAAAATGGATTAATCTACAGCAATAAGCCTCACAAATTGTATACCTCCAACTATTAAACTACTCCCTAGTAATTAACGCACACATATGTCACACAACTCTCCTCTTGATTATATCCCTTCACCTTTCCCATGTGTCTTCCTTCTCACTGACTAACCCCATCTATATATCTATAAAATAACATAAAAAGACATGTTGAGCATATCTTCATGCCACATGGCTTCCTCTAGAATCTCTATACAATTAAATCATATTTTTATTAATTGATTATTATTGAATAGAGAGATGGAGAATTGAGAAGTTTTGTTTGATAAATTGCTCCAACTTGTGATTTTCCATGTGTGTGTTTTAATAATTGGAGAAACACTAAAATTGCTTAATCATTAATATTGAATATAGATAATTAATGCTTATCCTTTCAGTTTCCCAGGCCTTACAAATATATATCTATGTATTTTTCACACATGTTACAACAAGTGAGTATATTTTCACCAAGTTAGTTATATTTTTCGGGTTTATGTCTTCTTCATTCTAGCATTTGAATGATGAGAGAAATATAATTTTATTAAAATACAGTTGTCTTCATCTGTTTAGTTGTCAACTTTGATTATTATTGGTAATTTGTAACTTTTGGAAAATTGTTCATCGTAACTTTGAATATTTATGATTTACCTTGTATTGTATTCGATGTTGGCATTAACTTTCATGCGATTTTTGTAATATGAATCGGTTGGTCTCCCATGATAAAAGGCTAGATATGGCGTGAGGATAAGTTCTTTCAAATTCCAATAAGTATCGTTACAGTTTCATCATCATATGAAAGTACTTTAAATGCTTTTATTTACAATTCATTAGCTTTAAGCTATGTCATTTCATTTGTTAAAATCTTTGAATGCCTATTTAATTTCAACTTTATTTGACTATTAAGTTAACATTATACATCTTTCCCATAAAAAGTTGATTTACCCAACAAACCATAGTTGAACTCTGCGGGGTTGAAAATTTTTAGTTTAATTTTCTTTCACGACTTTTTTTTTCAACAAGTATTCGTTACTAATTTGCGTAATGTTGTTTTTTTTCTCAAAAATAAATTTCATTTTTTTTTTTGCTTTATGTGGGTGGTAAGGAAGTCATTCTGTGTGTTTAAAGTAAATTTTACAGGTAAAAGAACTAGTTAAATAAATCAAATCCTACTAAAATTATCATAACCATCAAAATAATTAACACTGCATCACAAAATCATTGAATCATCAGAAAGGATACCGATCCCCCGAGTACTTAATTTGTCCTATTCCATTTTTATCGTTTCGATGAATTCAATGTTTTTTTATTAATTCTGGAAAAAAAACACTAAATTTCATGTTTTTTGTTCTTAATATGGAAAAAAGTATTAATTTTCTTGAGTATTTACTGTTTTCTATTTTTAGTTGTATTTTTTTTTTCTACGTGCCTTTTTTTTTAATAATATAGTATGAAAGATAGATTTTAGTATCATCATTCGTGATTTTGTTTATAAATAATTATATTATCAATTTATGTTTTTAAAATAAATCTTTTACGGTGTATTTTTTTTAGTATAAATGGAAACTATGAAAAGATGCATATCTTGATTTTCTAAAACCAAGAACTATGTAAAGAAGGCAAATGTAAGAGTCCATAAATTTTTTCTAATCATCCGATTTACTCAATGAAATGCACTAGAAAACAGGGGGTCCCTTCACTAGAAAAAAATATTAAATCCCTAAAAAGGAGAAATCAATAAAACACTCTAAATGGGTATGAGTTTATATATAGGGGATTCCTAAACACTCCAACCCGATATCGGAATAACTCAAATCCATTCTATTTCATTCCAACACTCTTAACCAATCCCCCACCAATAATTAGGTGAGATTCTATTGTCAGAATTCTTTCTCATTTTTGGAGTACTTTTTTTTTTTCTAAATTAGTATTTCCATATGTGGATACCCCCTCACCCCCCACCCCGCGATCACTTCACGGGGATCCGACAGACTATATCGACCCGTGGTTTAATCCGAATCGAATTAAGGTTGAATAGTTGTCGCCACCAAGTTTTATAGGAACTTGGAACCGTTCAAATCAACTTTACACCTCTCATCGAAAACAATGTGCTAATCGTCTACGAGTGATTAAAGCTTAGAAACTTGTCTCCCGAAATCACTCAAATTGGACGACTCACGCGACCATATGGATTCAGACATCCAGAAACCATCGATTTTGAGTAAGGGATGAATGTAACACCCCAAATTTTATAATAATGGGTAATTTACTAAGGTCGTAAATTTTATAAATCCCTCTTTTAATTTTATTGATTAAAATATTATGAATCGATAATTTTTTATTTAGTCGCTTTAGATTAATGTGACAACCCTCGCGAATGCGGAAATAAAACATACAAGCATGTGATTTAACTAGCGAAACTACGGTGTTTTTAAAACTTTTTACATGCCAATAGAAAATACGAGGAGTGTCAAATATTACAAACCAAATAAAAATACCACAAGAGACGTAGTCTCTCAAAGTGTTAACAAAAGACAAAGTTATTAGCATCTAGCTAAAGAACGTCTAGAGGTGTTTCATCCAGGGACAATGCCCGCTAGCTCACACCCGAACCCAAAAT